>QYTT01079472.1:0-10522 GCA_006980735.1 Dasypogon diadema
ACTGCCTCGACATGGTTGCAGCAAGTGAACTTTGAGTTGAGATTGATGCCCAGGTTTCTGACAGATTCGACATATGCGAGTGCAGTGTTACCCAATAATACTGGAGGTAGAATTTTGGAATCAATACCATTACGATAAACAGCTAGGCAATTGGATTTGTTTGAATTAAGTGTCAAGCCGTTGAACTCAGCCCATGCAGAGATATGCCTCAGGTCCTCATTAAGGCGACATACGCAATCCTCCATCATACCAATAGGAGCGCTAAGATACATTTGTACATCATCCGCATACAAGTGAACAGACACATTATCTACAACATCAGGAAGGTCGTTTATGAAAAGACAAAACAAGAGAGGCCCCAGAATAGAGCCTTGAGGAACCCCACACTCAAGAAACGCGTCATCAGAAAGCGTATCACCCACCTTCACCCTTTGACGCCGACCATGCAAGTAACTATCTATCAACTTAATCGCAGAAGAGGAGAATTGGAAGTTCCGAGACAATTTGACCAAGAGTATGGAGTGATTGATAGAGTCAAACGCCTTACTAAAATCAAGTAGCACTAGTATTGACAAGTTGTCATTGTCCAACGCCTCATGAATATCCGAAGTTACCCTCAACAAGGCAGATTCACAACCATGGAATGCTCGGAACCCTGATTGCCACCTAGGTAACAAGCCTTCCCTGATTATATAATCAATGGCCTGACCATGGAGAATTCTTTCGAAAACTTTGGACAGGAAACAGAGAAGACTGATCGGGCGGAAGTCACCAGGATTAGATGCAGCAGCCTTCTTAGCGATCGGGATCACTATTGCCTGTTTCCAACGCAGAGGGAAAATAGACATCATAATACATTGGTTGAGGATATGAGTTAAAACAGATAGCACTCCCGGTGCAATCAATCTAAGAAAACGAGGTGGCAATTCATCAGAACCAACCGCATCAGATTTGATAGAATTGAGTGCCAAAAAAACTTCACTCTCATCTATGCAACGAAAGGAAAAGCCATCAGCACGAAGGGGTATGGGTGTTGGGATGGGTCCCGAAGTATGGCCCGCATAGTTCGCAAAATGTGTATTGAGGACGTTGGGATCCAGGCTTATCTCATGTTGGTCTCGCCCATGCACACCCAAATCACGAATATTACTCCACAATTTCCTAGGTGGCAGGTTGGCATCCAATTTCTCACAGTAGTAGGCACGTTTAGCAGAGGCAATCATCGAGTTGACTCTATTGCGCACTTTTTTAAATCTGTTGTAGATGTGTGGACATCGAGTAGTCCTATAACGTTTAAATAAAAAGTCCCTTTCGGCCATAATTGTTCGAATCTCGTTAGTGGTCCAAGGACATTTGCGATGAACCATACGAAGCCTTCTCAAGGGAGCATACCTATTATGAAGATTAGTTAGAAGACCTGTCAGTAAATCAATCTTGTTATCAACATTGTGGGCAAGGTGAACTGGATCCCACACACCCGATCGACATTCCTCAAGTAGTGAATCGATATTCATTCGTTTGTAATCTCGATAGATAATGAAGTTTTTTCAAAATAGGTTGAAGTCTAAATTTATAGCAAAGATAAAGGAAATCATGATCGAAGTTACTCGGAGGAGTCATTTGGTTTTGAAACAGTACCCTGCCAGCATCACTTACTAAAATATAATCCAGCTGAGAAGGAGTAGATGCATTGAAGTAAGTCGGCAATTGATTGATCACAGTTACATTGAGCATGAGACATAAATACTTCAGATTAACAGTGGCATGACTTGAGGAAAGGGCGTTAACATTGAAATCACCACAAACGATCACATTACTTGCACGTAGGATGTCCGCTAAGACCGCTTCACCAAACGCAGCAACGGAAACATCATTAAAAGAATTAGGAGGACAGTAAACGCCAACCAATATGCATCTCTCGAAACCTGTGTCAACCTCAACGCATAAGAACTCGATTTTATCATAACAATTAGAAGAACTGATCACCTTTACTTTCATAGAACTGTACAGTTAGAGTTAGAGTGGAGT
The DNA here is from genome assembly GCA_006980735.1 of Dasypogon diadema. NCBI lineage: Eukaryota > Metazoa > Arthropoda > Insecta > Diptera > Asilidae > Dasypogon > Dasypogon diadema. The sequence goes on from QYTT01079472.1 coordinate 2,029, forward strand.
TTCAAAATGGGCAAGACTACCGTGAGGAATATTATACGTACTCGGTACATGTGATATCATCTGGCGAGTGCTTTCACCTGTGTATATATCAAGACCGAAAGAAATTGCAAAAGGTTTTGAAATAAACTGGGATCTGCATCCATTGCATAGAAGCAACCGACGGCAAACATATAGAGATTCAAGCTCCTCCGAATATAGGATCTAATTACTTCAAATACGAAGGCATATAGTATAGTTTTGCTAGCAGTATGTGATTCTCAGTGTGCATTCACGGATGTTTGGGAAGTTCTTCCGTTTAGGTGACATGCCCAATTCCCATGAAACTTTCCATAACGGTACTTTATGAAGTTACATATATCGCAGTGTAAGTCATTATTGGCAACAAGGTCGCTTAGAGGTTAAAAGTTCCGTTTTAAATTTGTACAAAAAATCTGTTTTTTGGGAATATCTTCTCAACGAGGAGGGGTAGGGGTGTGAAACTTGACATAAATATAAGTCGTACGATCCTTTAGTGAATGCCGAACATATCTTTGCGAAACATCCCTTCACAGGACTGAAAAGAATAATTTTATAATTTTTCCGTTAAATTCAAATATTTTTATAATGGTAAATGATACATATTTCAAATTTGGCCCATATCAAGACAATCAAGTCCTCTACAGAGCCACATAATTATTTTTTGGAAATATCTTTTCATAAAGATGTAGAGGATATTCAAATTTGCACTGAAAAAATATGGATAACTTACACTTATCTATACAAAATAAAAACTGTCCTTCCTCAAGGGTAACACACACATTTGAATTTACTCTTTATATATTACTTAGTAGTTAAATTTAAAGTTGTATAAATTAAATTAAGTTTATATTTGTTCCAGTACATTTCGTACAAGGCAAATTTGAATATCTTTTCACCTTTGTAAAAGGATATTTCCAAACAGTAATTATGTGGCTCTATAGAGGACTTTATTATCTTGATATGGACCAAGTTTGAAATATATATTACTTACCGTTATAAAAATATTTGAATTTAATGGAAAAATTAGAAAATTATTCTTTTTAATCCTGTGAAGGGATGTTTCGGAAAGATAACTTTAGCATCCTTGGGACATTATTTATGTCAAGTTTAACCCTCCTACCCCTTTTAGTTATGAAGATATTCGCAAAAAACAGATTTTTTTCTCAAATTTCACCAATTGACCACTAGGCGACCCTGTCACCAATAATGACATATACCATTAGATATGCGACGTCATAAACTACCGTTATGCGAAGTTTCATGAGAATTGGGCGTGTCACCTAAACGGAAGAACACCCCCGATTCCAAGAGACTTTAAACTGCCGTAAAGCAACAAACATTTCCCGTATTATTTTGTCGGTGATGCTGCGTTACCGTTACGAACGAATTTTATGCGCCCATAGAGAAAAAACACAAATTCCATAGAGAAAAAACATAAATATATTTTTTGAGTCCAATATTTGTACATTGTATTTTGTATTGATAATAATACATACACCAAACTTACTGTATGCGGAGTGAAAAGAATTTTGGAATAAATACTGAACATTGATATATCAAAACATTTTTATTATTAATATAAATAACTCCAAAAAGCGAAAAAAACAAGTCTTCCACTAAATAAATAATGATGGCTATGTTTTACTGTTAAACACTGTTCCGTACGGCTTCATCAGCCTTTATTGCTATTTCAAATTTAAATTTACTTTTCTTCTCTTCCGACATTTTTATCATTGTGAACTTAATTGACTTGAGAAAATATCCGTCCTCATCGTCTGCCGAAACGGTTTTCAGTTTGTCAGAAAACTGGTGCAATGTTTGCACCAATAATTTTCCGACTTCATCATTCTCTCTCACTTTTCTTTTGGAAGTAACTGCGCCTTGGACTAAACGCAGAAGTAGAAGGAGCACTACTAGTGTCGAAACCTTTACTGGATTGATGATTGTCCGAATTTATTGTGCATTCGAAACTAATAGATTCGTTGTCCGAAATTTGTGTGAAATTGAGAAGGGTATTCCCTTCTTCAATGCTTTCTTACATCCTATGAAATGTAACCTACAATGTGAATAAACCATTTTCTCAACACATTTCTGAAGTAGGTATTTATTACCTTCTACACTTTATGCAGTCATATAAAAACTGAAGCAAGGGAAATAGATGCCAAAAATGTGTAAATTTTGCTGCTGAACCTGACGGAAAATCGTGCACTGAGATCCTGCCAAATTTTGTCTTTCCTTTTCGCCTCGATATAAAATCTACTTTTCTTGTTGTATAATTTTTCATGTTTTTTATTTCTTCAACAAAGGCCTCATCTTCCACATTTTTTACTTCGCTGTTTCTTCTATTTTTTAAGCCTTTTTTGTGATGGAGCGGAACGGATGGTGGGTAAATGAGGCTTTAATTTTGTGCCATATTAAATGCGTACTGCTCGCCTAATAGACAAGGATGTATATAGTAATCAAGCATTATCTGTTCTGAGTCTTCTGTAATGCTGGAATAAGTATTCACGCTCCGTAATAAGGATTTTTTTATTATCTCCTGAAAACTATGGACAGACCTTTGTTGGACAAAGCATCCATATTGTTTGCTTGGTGAACTAACTTAACCTTGGGAAATGACCTTTCACTATCCATGACAAATCTTAAATCAAGCAACGAGGGGTGAGTAGTGTTGAAATATGTTGGAATTGAATTGAATAAATTAAAATGGAGAAACTGTAAGAAATTGGAGAACTCGTTGGTTAGGCTATCTTGACGTCTCAGATTTACAGTGAAGTCGCCTCTTACAATAACAACAAGCAATTTCCAAATTCAGGAACTCTCTCACATTTAAAGCTATTTGGATTTAATTTGTACCCATAAAAATTCGACAGACAGACTAATAATGTGAATGTGCTTTAATTCTCTCACTACCCCACCCAACCTATTGCTGCGATCATTTTGAAATACATTAGATCCAGATATGGAAATTGGAACCATATATCAGGCATGTGTCACTGATCGCTAACGCGTCCAGATTCGAATTAGAAAGCGTACAGGACAGTTAATAAATTTTATTGTGAAACTTCTTGCATTTACGTATAAGTACATAATTCCAAGCCAAATGGCTGCTTTGTTAAACTTTGTAATACAGTTCTTGTCTCATTCAACCCCGTTTAATTAACCGCAGCCCCGCGCTCTCAAAAAGGAAATAAAAAATTCATTTCATTTTAAAATAAGATAATTTACACAGAAGTTCATATACTCACAATTCTACGACAATTTTAATGGACTTGCTTATGTGGTTGTTAAATCAGTAAGCTGGACTTAAATGAAAACAAGAAATATATAATCAGCCTTAAGGGCCCCATTCACGATCAAGTAATATTGTCAATTTTACTTGAATGACTCATCGACACATTAAAATTGAACGTTTATGGGTGTCATCAATGTTACAACAAGTAAAATTGACACATTGATGAAAATCAAGAGCTGCTTGATTTCTTCAATGTTAATGTACAGCAGCAGCAGTCAACAAATGCACTTCCATTCTGAAAAGTGCAAATCGCAAATAAATTTGTCAATTTTACATTAACGTGTATGGGCGAATTTTTTGGTCAATTTTACTGGACAATGCTACGCAATTTTGCTTGACAATAATCATTGATCGTGAATGGAGCCCTTTAGGCTGATTACTTGATATCCATATGATATAACAAGCTTTTAAAGTGATAGGTAGCTTCCCTTTCGAATTATGTCCAATAATGCAAAAATTCAATATGGCGGCCTATTGTAGGAGTGAGGGGATTCGCCCCATTTTCAAACTCACATCTACAAATTTTCTGAAAATAATATATACCAAATTCCACCCTTATAGCTCAATTCGTTCTCGTGTTATCGTGTATACAGACGGACGGATGGACGGACAGACGAACAGACGGACATGTTTAAATTGATTTGTTTTCACATTCTGAGCATATGTATATAATTCATTCTCTTCTAGTATTATTGGTTCTATATGTTACAAACGTTGGATTAAAACTAATATACCCAATCTATCATAATTGTAGGGTAAGAAAATGTTTTTTTTTCCGCTTGCATTAACTGAAAATTTATAGTTTATATACATAATTTATAAAAAATACTTCTTTAGTATCTAAGTATGAAATGCCAATTCATAATTTAAAACTGGAAGAACTTATGTTTTTATTTTGTTTTATTTTCACACCACACGAACAAAATTTTTTTCTTTTCCCCAACATTATTGCATTTGGATCGATAACTTATGCTTACGTTTTTAATTTAAAAATTCTTTTAAAGTTTGTAAAGTATGTCTTATAAATTGACTGGGAAAAAATTGCGCAAACTAAATAATAACACATCATTTTATTGTTTTATTTCACTGACTTCTCCAAACCCTTGGAGAAAGGCTACATAACCCTCCGAAACACCGTCAGATATTGTCGCATCAAGCCTATATCTGCCTTCAGGAATTACAAGACGAAACAGATGTGGAAGTGCATGAGCATTTTTGAAAATAATTTTCCCCTAAAAATTGAAAGTTAAGAGAAATTCTAATGTTGCAGAACAAAATCATATCTTACTGTAAATGGGCACGAATGATTTAGATTTGAAAACGTTGCTAAAATTTCCCTGGAAATTTTGTTAGATAAATTAAGCCTTCCCTTTCCGAAAAAGTCGCACAAATTGAATTTTTGGGTAATGTAGAAACGCTTATATCCACTGTAAAATTTAAAGTAATCGACGCTAACCTGTACAAGTGAATTATATTATCCAGGAAATTATTACTATTATAATTCTAGAGTACATACCCAGAATGCATTCAAGGGTTTTCTTAAGTCCGCCACAACCGTCACATCTTGTCTTTCGCGATTGATAGCCTTTAGCCTGCACGATCCATTCTCAATCCACTCTGGATTGAAATCGCATGCCACTTTAGTTAGTTTTCCCGTATTGAAATATGTCTGAAAATGCATTATTTGAGAGCAATATTGAAATGGCTCCTTTCTTAGTAAACTTACTGCACATTTAGTAAAAGCGAATAAAGTATTCACCAGAAGTAACAATGGAAACCATTTCATATTCGCGTCTTTTCTGAACTGGAAATTTCAACGGCCTTTTTCTATTTATAAATTCCGCCATTTTAAACACAGATATTTGATAACAGATCACTGATTTGCAAAATTCAGAGTGAAATTGTTATAATTGCTCAAATATTTGTTGAAGTCTGGGTAATTATACTACGATATTAATCTTTCCACAAAATATTTCTCAATTTTCGTCAGGCGCTTTTGAACAGATAGTTTTGCTTGATAACTGCTTAATAAGCCTTCGGTGCGGTGTATGTTTGCAAAATGTAAAGCGTAAAGACTTTGGAATGATTAGAAGCTATTTAAATGAAACCTTATTTTTATTTTACTGTTCCTATGGCTAGATCTCACATACGTAAACATTGCAAATATTTCCCAGTGTAAAAGTCTGATATTAGTGATATTAGTGTCTTTTTACCCTAGTCAGACTGATTGTGGTTGCGTGTCAACAATGAAAAAACATATTTTTGAATGTTGTGATGTTAAGTGTATTTGTGTACTGCTTGACGTAGGAAAAAAGAGCGAAGTCACACAGGAATAAACTCTTTTATTTACAAAAATTTTACGAAATTTATCTGATCCAAAGTGGCGATTTTAATTGGCCGCTCTAATCTATCTTCTAGTTTGCTATTCTACGAAATTTCGTGTCTCAAATCCTGACCCATTTTTGAATTTTATTTGATGAAAACATGTATATATTTATATATGTACATAAAGTGGTAATTTTCTCATTTTCGGACTTCTTCTCCGATGACCTTGACCTTGGATAACCTTAACCCTGACCTTGAATACTCTTTAAATATTGACGATTCATCACTAATAATAAACCGCAATTCGGACCAATTAATTTCCCCCGTATCAGATTGTGAAAAATTGAGAAATTCAGCAGTTCCTTACGATCACCAATTATTCGATGAAATTGCTAGATTCGCATCTTCCCGATTGCTCAGAAAATAAGTACAGTTTTAATAGTTGCTAGGATATGTAAAGTACCGAGAAAAGGAAAAACGGTTTTTTTTTAATATCCATTGAATTAATCACAACAATTTGTGTTGTTTTCACGTTAACTACGCAGAACAGATACTTGTTCAGGAACACTACTTTTACAACGTATGTCAAGGTCGAGGTCATTGGAGAGAAAGCCCGAAAATGGGAAAAGTATCAATAAAATCTCTCCTTATTTTTTCAAAATTTAGACAATAATCTAAAAAGAATTGTTTCAAAATTTCTAACCCTAATGAACGTAGTCTTATAGACGAAAATTTTAGCCCTGATGATGCGTCTGGATAGTCTTTTTTTTGCCTGAAACTAGAACCACATGAGAAAAGCAGCAGTGAAAGTAAGTCCCTATTTTGATTTCCACTTGATGTTTTGCTGGTGTTTTGTTGTCTGTATTTCCGGTAATCCTTGTTTTTCGACACCTGCGCCTCTTCAAATAGTTCTTCAATTGGCAGTAGATGATATTTGAGGATGCTCTTCCCGTGATATAAGACTTCATACACAGTTGGCATTAACGATCTCCATAGATAGGTTTAATGCACTTTCTTCGCTATTTCCTTTATGTAGTGCCCAAATTTGTTTGCATTAATTTGTGTGACTTTGCCAAACCTCAAATCATAAGCACAAATTCCATGAAACGTCTCCAGACATGAAGAGAATTACGGAGTTATCAATAAAAACACATCAAAAATTTCAAAACTCTCCTTGTAACAAAAACCGTTAGAAATCCCCACTAACCCCTCCCTTCCAGTATAATTTCTTGCTTAGCTTCACATGCCTCATCAATTGGTGAAGTTCGGACGCTTTTCTACCAAAACCTTCGAAACTACAAGCCATGAACTGACCTTGAGCACTAACTTATGAACTGTTCTTTGTTACGTCCTAAAAATAATTGGCTGTGGTGTGAGTTGTCCCAGTGTCAAATGTTACTCCTTTAAGCTGGTGTACTGCTCCGAAATTTTTAATTACAGGTATCGAGAATCGACTGGTTCTATTACTCCTTATCTATAATCTACTCAAAGGACAATTTGGGCTGCAACCTTCCTCCCGGCCCGTTTCATCCCATGTTATAAGTAATCGCCACTATAAATAATCGCCACTAGGCGCCACTCTTAACGAAACGCGACCATCATCTGTATGCATGCGAATATTGGGGATATAAATTTATAAGAAAGCACAACTACATGCGTCATCGTAGAGAACATCATGAGCATACACAAAAGCACACTGGTGAACGGCCATTTTTATGCACTATCTGTGGTAAAAGTTCAACAATTAAAACTAAACATAACAAACCCTTCAGAATTCATCATTCGCGTGGCCCTTTTTCAACGGAGACATAATTTCATAACAAATTTAGAATGTGATTAACATTGTAAACGAAAAGTTAGTGTTTTCATTAGTATGTATTATTATTAGTAATTTTATTTACTGAATTGAAACTTATTGTAAAGATTTCTTGCTTTCCAATAGTTAACCTCTTGTTAAAATTCCTTTTACATTCTGCTAAATTGCCTGAAATTTTATATAATTTTTGAGCGCTTTAAAACTCTTTATTCTAAAGAACGGCTAAGTTTACTAGAAGAAAGCTTTTAGGTGGAATCCAAAATATGCATTTTTAAGATTGTTTTTTTTAAGGATATATCAGTAACTCTTACAGTTCAATGATTTAGATTAAAGGTACTTTTGAATATCCTAAGTAATAGCCTTTATTTCAATTAAACATCAATTTTTATACAAGCTAAGTTAAAAACATAAGTTTTTCATACAATCTGTACAATTGTAGCTCACATTGTTCTAGTCGAGGTAACTAGCCATTACAACAATTCGCAATATTCTAAAGTAAACTAAAACAGAAAAGCATCTTTCTTCCCGTGTAAGAGTATTAACTTTAAATAAATTCGTTAATGAACAAAAAAATTGCTAGCAGACCAAGCCTCTTCGAAGTATACAAAATAATCCAAAATAAAATAAGGACAAAAGTGATTGGTCATATTTTATTGGAAGAAAAAAAAACATTTTCATATTTTCTTAAAAGCATCTTTTGTGCAAACGAACATTCGAATTTTCAAATTAAATCGCCGCGCCAAACGTTGAGGCACCACAAGACAGCCCGAATCAAAAGCAGCATGAGGAAAAATGGCGCTGGCGCGAGGTTGTAAAGGAAAAATGTTCATCTTGGTGGCTCTCTCTTCTGGTTGGGGCATCGAGCGGAGCGGATCTGTGGTCCGAACAAAAAGTTAAGAGGAGCTTAAAACAAAAAAAAGGTGGAAAATAACTAAAAGTTGAAGAACTAAAAGAACTAAAAAGTGAAGAACTAAAAGTGAAAAGATCTGACAAGTGAAAAGAACTTAAAAGGTGGAAAAGAAAAAAACGAAAAGATAGAG
>QYTT01079473.1:0-19028 GCA_006980735.1 Dasypogon diadema
TTAATAATTTTGATTTGCAATAAATATAATAAACAGTGAATTTAATTAATTGTATTTTTCTCGGAAAATAAAGTAAAATTTCAAAATAATGGCTAGCTATAGTTCATACAAGGATTTCTAGCTATTATATACATATATGTATTTTTTGATAGTATAATGAACCTTGCACTTTGAGCACATTACTCTTGACCTAACTTTGCAATGTCCTTTTTTGCACCTTGTTTCTCTACTCTTCCAAATTTATGATGTGATTCTTGTCCTAGTTTACTTCATTCAAATATGAAGGACGACCTTTTTCCTAACAGTAGTTACGTTTACCTCCGTCAATGCCGAACTAATTTAATCTTGGAATTCAAGGAGCTCCATTGGGTTTGTTTTATGTCGTTCACATTGCCACTTATGTTCCACCCAGCTACATACGATAGCCATATTTATAAAATGGTAAATGATTCGTAACAACCATTTCCGAGATTTTAAGAAGATCCGGTAGTACGAAATCATCTGATCTAGAAGATCAACTCCTCCCATTCCATTATTATAGAGTTTTACAATTTCTAGTTGCGGCGACTCTCTATATTTCTTTTTCGCTTTATCCCATCTATTCACAATAACTTTACTGTCAACACCAACAAAGTTGGAAGCCAGATGAACAGATTTATTGTCACTCCATTTCACCAATGCTATCTTCCCATCTCTGCTCACAAGTTCATCAATTGAACCAGGGCCTCGTTTTTTCATGTCCTTTTCAGCCATGAACATTTGCTTATTGAACCGGTCAACTCTGATAGTACCAGCAGCATTGATTTGTTTCTCTTTTAGAATTTTAAATAAGTTATATGTGCTAAAAGAAATTATCGAAAAATAAAGTCTGTCCTGGCTGTGTTTACAGTTTTGATAAATAAAAAACAACTCTGCTGCACCATGACCAAACTTAGCAACATTATGTGAACAGAGTTCCATACTCCTACCTTGGTGCAAAATAAATTATACGGATACCCACTCTTACCGCAAATCAAGTAGTCCTGTAAGATAAAGGCATGGCACAAAAGGACAATGAAAAGAAACACATAGGAGCTAATTATAACAACAACTGGACAATTACACAATTACACGATCGCTTAAATAAGTGGCAATCTTAACTTTCAGATATTGTTTTATTGATAGTTTTCCCGTAAAAGGTATTATTTGTTCTTCAACAGATACTACTTCTTCCACAAGAGTTTATCAACAGCGATTCCGAATTGATTCTATTAGCGGCCTTACTTTAACAAATTTTTCCTTGATAGTTTTTGGAATGTCGAGGTTATTTATTAGATGAATGTTTCTACGAAGTTTAAAAAACGTTCCAAAGACATAGTACTTGCAATTGACTCAATTTTGGGCCTTCGACTCCAATACATTCTCAGAAATTCCATCATTTCGTCGGTGTTAGTTCGTTTGAAAGCTTTTGTACTTAGACTAAATGTAGCAACGGCTCAACATATACATTTGTCAATGTGGTCATTTCTTCGAAAAGGTTCTTTGGAACATATTTCAAAAAAAATTCCAGTGGAGTCAATACATCATTTCTATAAAAATTATTTCGACTTTCCATATGTAATGCAGAATCGAAATTTATTGCATCAGTAACAAAGTTCCCTCTCCTATAACTTATATTCACTTTTTCAGCTACTGAATATTTTTTACTCCGGTCAACACAAGCTGAGTCCATTAAAATTACTGGGTTATCAGCCAAGAGATTAGCTGCTGAATTAGGGCGATCTTCTATCTTTTCAAGGCCACAAACAACTGCATTTCGTGTCGTAACTACATCGTTTACATGATTTTTCTTGATATATACAGAAGGAGCAAGTAAAAAAATGTCGACATTTTCATCCTCATTATCATTATCATCTTCATCATCCAAATCATAATTCTCAATAAAATAGAATGCTTCCAAATCTTCTACAGATAGAATTTTCCTTGCCATTATTCGTAATAAAATTCAACCTTACTGCCAATATATATAGCAACAACATGTTTTTTTACTGAAAAACCTGAACGAGATGGTTTTATTGATTGATGATATGTGTAAAAAAAGGACAAAGAATGAAGGGGAAAGAAGAATTCTGTTCCAGAGGGGAAATTGACATTTTAGCTCGTAAAATTTTATTGACATATGTTTTGTCTTTTTTCGTATTTTATCGTGTTAGTTTTGTCTATCTCGCTCGCACTGTTTCCTTACAATGTTGTAATAATATAAATTGGCCTTAAGTCTGTTTGCTTGCAGTTAAATACACGTTCACAGTTGACCACTCTTTGTAATAACTACGTTTGTTCGGAACTGCGTAGGTTGTTCCTTTTTTAGAGATCTCATAAATATTTTGAAATATCACAGAAATATTATTAATTACCTTTCGATATTAAATGTTCACAATTCTGAAGAATACACCAATTTGACGTTTATGGTTTTGTTTAACAAAATAAATACTTTTGGTCACTTGAACTTGTACTGCTCGTATCCATTCTAAGATGGACCTGCTAACTTTGTGATAAAATGGCTGATCGAGTATAACGAAGGGGAAGTGCCGTTAAAAAAAAATTAAGAGAAAGACGTGTGTTATCTTCTTAAATAAACAACAAAACGAGTGAAAGGGTTGACTAAAAAGACAAACGTTGCTGCAGTTCGGAAATATTTCCAAGAAACAAGTGTTCAAATTGACCTTCTTCTGATTGAATACGAGGAAGAATGTAAAAAAGGACGAGCCTATGGTGATTTTACCATTTTTATCGAGGTTTTCGAAATTATAGTATTTAAAAGGATTTCCAACACGTCGGATCCATGATGCATTTGTAAAAGCATTACAATAGTACAAAAATAAATATAATGTAGTAATATTAATGTGTTAGCAATCGAAATTAGTAAACAACTTGCAAATTTAGCCTCTGTTATATAAAATGAAGAATTTGTGAGACATATCAATCTCCAGCCTGTAATTTTTGATTGGTGTAAGTCTACGAAAACTGAATTCTACTAAATAAAAAAAGTTAGAAAAAGCGTTTAAAATAGGAAAAATTCAACAAATTTTCCAAGTTTGATGACCTTATGAGATCTGCTATTTTTATTTTCTTACTATTTTAGAATAAATGTAAAGATGAATACCGAAATATCACATAAACATAATAATATGGCTTTAATAAAAACTTTTCTCGTGACTACGATAAGCGAAAAAGGCCAATTTTTACTCATCTCCTTTGACCGCTCTTCTAAAGGCAGCCACACATTACGGACTTTTGCGCAAGATTTACTCAATCGTTCCAAAAATGATGGAATGGATGAAGTGTGTGGACAAAATCTGTCGGCTAAAGGTCAATTTACATAGCAGCAACATGTTTTTTTACTGAAAACCTGAACGAGATGGTTTTATTGATTGATGATATGTGTAGAAAAAGGACAAACAATGAAGGGGAAAGAAAAATTATATCTCAGCGGGGAAATTGACGTTTTAGCTTGTAAAATTTTGTTGGAATATGTTTTGTCTTTTTTTGTATTTTATCATGTTAGCTTTATCTATTCCGCTCGCACTGTTTCCTAACAATGTTGCAATAATGTAAATTGGCCTTAAGTCTGGAACAAAGGATTTCTAGCTAGTCCTGAAATTTTACTCCAATCGTTCAAGCCGGGAGAAATAAACCGAAGTATGTGGGGGCTTCCTGTCTCATTCTTTTCGTTTTGTCATTGATTCCTACCAACAAAAAAGTTTGATCCAGCTTTTTTATCGGACAAAACTGGAAACAAAGTCGGTAGAAAGTCGGTAGTGTGTGGACAATTTCGAATAAATCTGAAAACTGCTCCGAGATGAACGATCTATAGTGCTACATTGACACCTTAAAAGTGCACTTTAATGGAAAAACGTGCGTACCTGGTTTATTTATGGTTTTTCTCTTCCTGAACAGATATGGACTCTTCTAAGAAAACTTCTTGGTATATCAACATGTTGTAACTGTGCTCTTTTTGATTTTGAAGGCTCTTAATTCCCTGTTGCGCTGATACAACTACCTAACTTCCTGTTTTATCAAAGCTAATTCATTGAAAGTCCTCGCAGTAATCTAAGTGTTTTTTTTCAAAGATCCTTTTATCTACTGAAATGCCGAACTCAATTTGTAACTTCCCAATTACAATCACATTTCTTGCGCTATCATCGTCCTGCCTTGTTTGAAGCTTACGAAATCCGGAATCTTGATTTTCTATTTTCGCTAGATTTGACCCTGATTTTCGACTGTTTGGAGTAAAACAAAAGAAAAAAATTGCCAACAAACGGACAAAAAAGCGGAAATCAGATGACGTACTTCCTATAAAAATGTCCTTTAGCCAGAGAACATAATCATCCTGAAAATTTCCCATGTTATCCTCCTTGAACGGGAAAACTTTGAGGGGAATCCATAAAATTTCCTCAATATTACGGCACCAGGCGATACGTCAAGGACTTGAAATTCAGAATTTAGTCGCAGTTGAACCCCTTTCCGAGTTGGATGCGAAAATTTCTGCCTCCAGTCTCACGATAACCGGGAGCCAAGGGGATATAGACTTCCAGAAGCAGAAGGTCAACCTTTCGGGATTTCAGGACATCTTAGCATTTCTGATTCTGATTCAGGTGTGCACATCAGGTGTATCGCGTTCGTTCGGTGATAAAGTCCGTTTGCGTGCAACGTGCCGGCCCGAGACATTCAGTGCACCATAAATAAGTAATCGGCCGCTTTGTGAAAATCGTGTCAGTGCTTAAGTGATTTTGGGCTCGGGAGTTAAGGACTTAGTGAAGTCGCTCGCCGAGGAGCAAGGACCAATTAGTCTAGGACGGAGTGGACCTGCACGGATACCGTAACCTTTGGCGTACGTATTTCCTCTTTTCTTTCAATTTCTGTGCTGTAATTGATCAGACGGAAGTCCAGGTGAGTCGCGGTGAAGCATTTCCTCCAGCTGTAGAAAATCCTGAAATTATGCAATATGCCGTTTATTGAATTTCCTTTGCGCGATGGTCCTCTTCCTCTTGTCAGAAGGGCTGCTTGTCATGTCGGAGTGACGGAGGACCAATAACGCCGGATCGTTCAAGTTTTCTACATTTTTGTCTATGGGGAATTATTCCGAACGATAATCCGCAGATGGGAGCGCGGAGATTAAGAAAACTGTCAGCCTGGTGACATGTGACTGACTGTCAAGTCTCCTCTCGATCGATTTGCGTTCACAAGGACAACAGCTAGTCGTCGAATTGTGGGGTGTTATGCAACTTGACATGAAAAGAGGTCGTCGAAAGGCGAACTTTTGTTCCCGAACAGAATGCCGGGAACTAATTTTGAACATTCCGTGGAATTTGAATTTGTGACAAAAGACAGTTTTCGTGGAAATTACTGTCGTATTGGGGCTCCTTGGGGTAGTTGATGTTCTGAAACACTTTTTTTGCCTGTTTTCAATTTTGAACGGGTCATGGGGTACAAATTGAAGGATTTCAAGTTATTTTTAAGTTTTTGTGTCACTTTTAATTTGCGTTGGCATTAAGTTCTGATAAAATTCTGTTTCGGTGATTCTTTTCTTTAAAATTCAAAGACTTAATTTGTAATTTCATTGACTGACCTCACCTTGTTGAAATATTTCCAAAGCCATATAATTACCGGCAAGCTTTCACTAGGAATCCTGTTTTTAAACGAGCAGAGCAATACAAAGTAATCTGGTATTGAAAAAAGGTGGGTTTGGGATTTGTTACGAGGGAAAGGACTACACACCTCTAAAAACTCATTTAAAATGTAGAAAAGTGAAATCCTTTTTATTCCTTTTTCTTTCATTTAATTAAAAAGGTGCCAAATTCTGACTGAATAGCTGATAATTGCGAAAGATGCAGTGTTTCGATCAGCGAAGGCTATGCGATCTCATCAGCACGACATGAGTGCTGGCTGATCTCGCCTGCCGTGGAGATCCAACAATTCCACCTGTATATAGCAATTTTCAAAACCCTGATATGAATCATATACGGCGGCAATTGCCTTTCACATTCAGTTCCCTTTAAAAAATGAACGTAATTATTTTAAAAAATTGGGTGGACTTCTTGTTTACAATATTGTTTTAAAAGTTGGAGATCGTTATAGCTATTTAGAGATATTGGTATTATATCGGGTTTTTGTTGTGAGTCTTACATTCTAAAGTTTTAAATTCAAATCCTTTCGGTTTGACTCTTCAATTCTTCAATTTTTTTCTTCAAACTTGATTCCTCCACCAAAAAAGTGTCCGATTTACTTTAGCCGAAAGATATATTAAAATCTTTATTGAATATTGTTCTATAAGTCTTATACGATTATCTGGGTATTTGACTTTGTACAAGTTGTAGGGTTAGTTCTTCTAGTAAATAATTTTTTTTTAGGACCATGTAAGCTGTAATGACTTTTTCTTCCCTTAAACGGGATGTTATATGGGATTTTACTAAATTGCGGGTCTCTTCAGATATTTTATGCCGTCGATTCATGTTGTTCTCCTATTATCTATTAGGGATTTTCCAGGTTTAGTTAAGGATTCTTTTATAGATCGCACCGTCCTTTCAGTAATTCCATGGAGTAATATAAAACCTTTGAAGTATACCTCAATTTCTCTCACAGGATTACTTTTATATTTACGAACAATTTAAACTATTACTAAAAGACTCAACCTTTCGAAGTCTACATTTAATACGAAGTACGGTTATTAAGCCATTTAAATATCGCATTTCTTCGTTTTTGTTATCTCAATTATTATTGAACTCCAAAGTAAGAGTTTGCCTTTCTTTTTCAGAAATTTAAAAGTATCCTGTATTCTTCCTGTTCGCTTGCATTTCTTTCCGTATACTGATTAATTTGAAAAGCTATGTTTTTATCTTCCCAACTGTCAAACTGCAAGAATGTAGTATGTCTTGTCCTGTCCTTATCCAAATGTAGGAATTATATTCAACTCCAAGTCCCACTTAAGCCTTATAAATTATTATCAGTAACGCATTTCCGTAACTATTAAATAAAAAAAGATCTCTACTTAAATTGTATTTGACGTTACCTTAACTATAGTGCTATATTAAATTCCTCCTCACTCCACACAATTCAACATGAATAAATTTAACTCGTAGAGTTGAAAATTGTGAATTTGTTTGACGTTATCGAATAGAGAATTTTCTCAATTGAAATAATAGAAACGAACTGCAAGTCAAATGAATGAAGGTATCAACAAGCATTACTCTTGAAAACCTAAAAATGTGATTAATATAAAACAGCCCCACGTGAGTGGTCGGGCGGGTTGAGGCGCACTTATACAGATTTTCTCCCCTGTTGGCTTGGGTTCGAATTCCGCACAGAACACGGCGATTTATCCGGATACCAGTGGTTGTGGCAATTCTACTGACAAGAAGTGTACTTGTGAAACCACTGGGATGTTGCAAATAAATAATTTCATGCCAAAAAAATTGTGGCTCACTTGCAACATTTGTTAGGTTAAAATTTCCCAATTTCTTTCCGCCTAAGCTGTTCTTTGTGCATCATAGGGTTGTCCCCTGAGCTTGGGCAATACCTTAAAAAAAAGATTGTTAGCTACTTGAACGGCTAAGACTTTCAGACTAGCTGAGATTGAAATTCTCATTTTATTGACAAAGAAAGGTGGAAGGCGATCTAGGGTACGTTTTAGACCCGTTTGACATCGTTGGATTTTAAATGTGTTGCTTACCACAATTGGCATTGTTCGAATATTTGTATTGACTTTAGTGAGGTGTCCAATTATGATAATTGCGCCAATCACCGTCATCATCATGGGATTAATTAATCTTCGAAGGGTTTAGACCAGAGAGCTGTAACACGGTATGTTGTTTAACTTTAAAATTCCCGTCGGACCAAAAACCATTTCGAACCGCACAAAATGTGTATGAAACAAAAAATTGCTAAAAAAGTTTCTTTTGCTTTGAATGAAACAAAATAATGTAGAAAAGACTAAATGTTTGGCATTATTGTTTCGTTCCTGGTCGCCGGTCAATCACATCATTCCTCCAGAGGTTTCTAACTCAGGTGGTCCTTCTCAAACTAGAAACGGATTAAGGTCCTTTCCACGTCATCGAACTATTGCTAGTACGATCTTTCGTACTTTCTGGAATTTTCGCAGTTTCATTTAAGAGGTAGGCAATGTGGTGGTATTTATTTTGAAAATATGTCCAAGCTATCTCAGCCAACCAGATTCAATAATATTGGAATCATCAAAGATCTCGTGTAATTCATGGTTTATTTTCCGTTTGTGTACCCCTCCATTATACTGGATACCAATACAGACAGAAAGTATAGTTCTTCGCTAAAAGACTTTAAACGCTCACATACATTGCTGCCAACATAAAAATCTTATCGTTGAACACAAACCGCTTGAGATCTCACTGGGGACCTCATAGATCACTGGGTAATTATCTTATTCACTAAGCAATCGGCGCTCCTATAAAAATTGTTTACGAAAACCAGAAAAAAGGAAGAGAACAGGAATCTCGCGGCGCCCCAAAATAAATTTATAAAAGCTTAAGATAACACCTCCGAATGCAGTAAAGGTGTGATGAGTAGTGAGAAAGATTTCAATAAACGTAAAAAGGCAGCGTTTAGGATTGAATATTGGAGTTTGGGACAAAAGACCAGAAGACCAAATGTTGAAACCAAATGTACCTAAGGAATGTCGTCACATTACCATTTGGCTCTTCAAAATGAAAGCTATATTGACGATCTTGGATTAAGTGGATTAAGTCGGTGGTATCTTAATACTTCATCACTTTCACATTTAATATGCTTTTCGAAAATCTCAAGGTACCTTTAGACCACCTGACTTTATCAGATGACATGTCGGCTTATAATTTAACAGATTGTCGAATTTGTCATCTGAATCGAATTTGTTACTTTTAAATAATTCTACCGTCAACACTTATGAATGATGTCATCGGACTTGAACGTTGAAATTGTCAATTGACATGTCCATTTTTTTAAGGTATTGCCGAAGCTCAGGGGACAACGCTATGATGCATACAGCACAGCTTAGGCGGAGGGAAAGTAGGAAAGAGAAAGTTGGGAAATTTGAACCGGACAAGTGAGCCACAATTTTTGGCATAAAATTGGTATACAACATCCTAGTGGCTTCGCACGTACAATTCTCGTCCATAGAATTGCCTCAACTACTGGTACTCAGATATATCGCCGCGCACTATGCAGGATTTGAACTCAGACCAACAAAGGAGAAAATCTGCAGACGTGCGCCTCAGCTCGCTCGGCCACCGGTGTGAGCGGGTGAAAATGAAGTGGGGAGAAATTTCACTACAATTGTCGAGTACTTTAATAATAATAATATATTTATTAAAAACTAAACAAAACCATGAGAAAAAGCAGAACAAGATATTAAGAAGGAACCTGTAGAGTAGAGAGTGGCTTTTAAGGCGGAATTCTGGGTTTCACTGCGGGTCCTGACGGTGTGCCCCTGAGGGTGGTTAAGTTATGTTGTGGAGCTTTGGTTGTTCCTTTGCGCATTCTTTGTCAGAAGTCTCTTGGTAGCAGCTGTTTTCCAAAGTTATGGAAGAATTCTCTCGTTATACCCATTCATGCTGATTACTTGATACTCTATATGATATAAATACAGTTCATCTAATAAAATTCTTCTGTACAAAATTTTAGAGTGATAGGTTACTTACCCTTCGGATTATATCCAATAGTCCAAAAATCCAATATGGCGGCCCGACGAAGGAGTGAAGGAATATGAGCGATTTTCATTTTATTGGTTAAGCGTCTCACAAGACTACTCCTTACTAAATTTGAGAACTATACGTTGTTCCCAATAATCTGATTTTCCTTTTCCATTTTCCACTACATTTATAAATTAATCACTAAATTCTTACGAAATGAAAATAATAAACATAAAATTTCAGATCCTTTTGTCACCTAACAAGTCAGCAACGGTTCTATCTGCAAATTTACCAGTTGATATGTCGGTTGATTTGGCAACTGACAAGTTTTAGCGCGTGTACACTCCATGACATGTCAGATGTAAAAGCTTACTTGACATGTAATCTGACAGAGTCACGTGGTGTAAAAGTACCTTTAGCCAAAAATGTAAAAGGAAGCTAGTATATATGTATTTAGACGAATTGCTTGGACTTCTTTTAGCTAGTATATATTCAGTCCTATTCCTAAACATGCATCGTTGATTGACTTCGTCTGGGATCCACGAACGTTCCTTAAAGATTTTGTTTTGATCCTGCGTACTCTGTAGCAGCCGTAACTAATTTAACACAGCCCCCTATTTGATGGTATTAGATGCAGCGTGAAAGTGCTAATGGTGCCTCTAAATTCTTCGCAAGCACATAGCCTAATGATTACAAGATATGCTTTCTTTTGAAATTTTTATAATTGCCTTTGCATCTTTTCTTTCTTAACTTAAACCATCATCCGGAGAACCTTAGGTTACCGCTAGCTTTATTAAGCTATTTATTGTAGCCATTGTTTAATATTAATTTTTAAAATTATTTTAGTTTTTACAATTGATGTATTTCCTTGAATATAAATCGAAAAAAATATCTTCCAAAATGTCAGATATCGTGGAGAAGGTATTTAGAAATAGCTCTGCACAACGATCTACTGGCAGTAAAGTGATATGGCAGGTCAAGATTGCCACTACCTGGCTACGTACAACATACTTGAACTAATGCTATGATGCAATTGTGAATTTATCGACAAATGTTTTCAAATTTTTGTAAGTAGTGCAAAAGTCAGTGCCCATTTCAATACTTATTCAAGTGGATTAGGTTTAAAGCCGATGGAGAATACTATGAATTTCAAATGTCGAAAAATGGCATCATTAAGTAGCATCCTTCTCTCATCTTTTATGCAGCTCCGTTTATAAAATACTTTAACTGGGTCTACCCTACCAAAGAAACAACCTAAAACTCCTTTTCCAATCTTCACCCGTTCCGTTCTTCTCTATTTCAGTTGGATGCGCCTTATATTTGCATTTAATCAATTTAAAATTCAATTGAAGCACAAACATTTCCCTTCCATTCCTCTAAATTCGACGTATAAGCAATGAACAGGACTGTTGGACTGGACTCTACAAATTCCAGAGAATAAATATATTCTGGTTGCCTGAAACGGCGAGTACTCTGGGAATCTGGATAAGATGTGGATCAGTGTGGAGTGCTGCGCCTATTAAACGTAATCGAATCTCCTCAATTCCCAGCTGTATTTATTCAGACACTCAACAAACCTTAACGAAACTTCAATAAATCTCCAAGGAGCCTTCGAGAAACAAAAAGAAAGGTACGGTGCAGGCAAGAACTCATTTGTGTAACTGGGGGCGGAGGGGAAACATGTGTTCCAGACGTTCTCTGAAGTTATCTGTGAAAAGTCAAAGGAAAGGCTCTTCGAGTTTAACTTTTCCAAGCACAACATAAGAAAAATCGCATTAAAAAAGCTACTCCTGGACGGGAGTTTTTACCCAATTTCGCCGAACCCAGTTACTTTTGAAAGTTTTCTCAGGAAGGTTTAGGGCTGACTCTGTTTCTGGCTGTTCATTGAAGCATTGCTGCAGTTCCCAGTTTTCTTGTTGTCGGGCTTGATGATCTGAACACATTCCCTACTTTCTTTGATGTCGCACAGAATGAGGGAGCAATCAATAATTTCCCTGACATTTAGTGTCGACAGGTTTCCATTTATGGAAACAATAAAGAGGAAAACTTGCTTGGCTCTATCGATGTCTACAACTATTGCTCAAATGGGTCTTATGCTGCCCTCGTTAGTACCGGAATAATGAAAGATTCATTGGATGGGGCTTGCATGTTGGATAATGACGTAATAAAGAGTCGTCTTCATCACAACTTTCTTCCCTTTCTAATTCAATGTTGAAAGCGAGTTGGGAGGGAATTTGGCCCAGGATATCCTTTTGGGTGAAGCAGCAAACCTTCCGCGCCATAGTAATCATTTCGGACTGCTGGAAAGTTTATGCAAATTCAGGCTCCTTGGTGGGGACATGAATATCAATACGTGCGGGGGGATATGATGGCTCCCATGTCAATGACCTTCACATAAATTTATTCAAATGACTCATAAGAATTTTTGAAATAAAGTGAGCAGTAAAGTGGATTAAAAATTGGCATTTGAGTGAATGGATGCGTATGACGGTGTGGGAAATTGAACTAGGGGCAGTCACGTGTCTGTTAGACGTCATGACGTTTGAATTGAAAGTTCCAGGGGTGTAATCGTGTAATTTGTCAGTGAAAATGAGGAGATTTTGGTGTGTGAGGGGAAAGTAATGGGGTTGATTTTGTTAGAGGCGAATTTCATTCAATCTTTGCAAATCTTGTAAAATTCTACAAAAAAGCCTTTCTAAAACCAATTTCAAGCTTGCTTTCTTTAATAATAGATTTGTTCGATGGCCTGGAGCGCTCTGGAGTACTCCAAAGCTGTTTGAAACTATTCACAACTGACAGTTTTGTGTTCGATGATCGGTTCTAAGTTAGGTCCAGTATGCAGTTCGAGCGAAAATTTCGTTTCCTATACTAAACCTATGTAAAAAAATCCAAGCGAAAAGTATTACCGAAATTTTCGGTTCCGATTTCGCAAAGTGGTGCGCTGCTCACGCGAAAATAGTTTAGTTAGCACTTGAGTTGAAGATGGCGCTTTGATGTGCTGTGGAGACTTTTTCCTCAACGATTTATATGCCCGGGCATTTATTTCGCACTGAAATTTTGACAGAAGTGACAGATTTATTTTAATAATAAAATAAAAATTTATTTTATAAATAAAATAATAGATTTAATAAATAAAATAATTTTATTTAAATTTATTTTGCGGAAAGACCCCCAGTCTCCACTCTTAACTCTACACTATTTTTTTCCGTGACGACTTATATGCCCGAAATTTTCGCTCGAACTGCATACTGGGCTTTACTCTAAATGGTTCTGAACTCGTGCCAGGTAAAAGGTTGGAGTAGGTAAGCAAAACTGTCAAAGTTTATTTGAAGTGCATGTGCGACTGTGTTCAGTTGAAAGGGCGAACATACGTTTGGTAATTAACATAGAAAAAAGCATTATAATCCTATTAAATATTATAAAATTTCAAAGTGGCGGCTGTCGTAAATTGCTGTTCGATAAGATTGTAAATAACTGGTGTTACCAACTGCAGCTCATCAAACAAACCTATAATAATAACTTCAAAAATAAAATCAGTAATATAATTTTATATTATATTAGTTTTAATAAAACGCTTGTAACGCATAGAACCAATAATGCTACAACAAAATGAATTATATACATATGCTCAGAATGTGAAAACAAATCGATTTAAATATGTCCGTCTGTCTGTCCGTCCGTCCGTCTGTATATACGATAACTCGGGAACGAATTGAGCCAGAAGGCTGAAATTTGGTATATATTACTTTCAGAAAATTTCAAGATCTGAATTTGAAAATGGGGCGAATCCCCCCCACTCCCACGCCATATTGATTTTTTGGATTATTGAGCTAGATTTAAATATAGACAACCACGTAAAGCTCTCAAATTTAGTAAGAAACAGTTTTATGAAATGCTTAACCAAATGAAAATAGCTCATATTCTCCCACTAATTGGTCGGGTACCTTCCCACCTTTTATGGCTAGAGTTGCTTGAAATAGTATTAAGCTCTATGAGGACAATGCGTAACGCAATACAGCATACAGCATTAGTATACACGCGCGGACTTTCGAAAAGTTGCAACAATACCGAAGAGAAAGTATGTTAAATTCTTCGGTGAAGAATGGTCAGTGTCAAAGCTAGTTTTTGCTACCATAATGTCATCTTTTTAGAACTTTCATTGTGGCTATTTGTAATGACTACCTTAGGATTCTCCTGTGCCCACAGGTGCATATTATGGAAATTAATAACTCCGTCCCTTATGAAGGCAGCTCTATCGGTCCAAATGATCCTTGAGAAAAATCCAGTATCATTCTCGTGTTCGTGCAGCAACTATTAACAAAATCTCTGCCTTTTCTCCTTGTCAGATTCAAATACTTCTTGAACAGGCGGAAAATGATAAAGCTGCATCCCATGGGCTCGCAGAATTCGGTGAGTAGTTGCTGAGATATTTAGATTTTTAAGGCGATATTTTCAACAAGCTCCAAAACACGGTTCCTTGCGCGTCTGCTCCTTTGTCTGCCGCAATTGACAATTCGACGATTTAAAGATTCCGAAGATTAAACAACCTTCTGCGCACATACTCCAAAGAGTTTCGATATGAAGTTCTTTGTCCGGGATATCTTTATTGATATATTTTTTGCGCTTCTTCAGTGTTTCTTCGTACTTCTCCGTAAATAAGAAGCATATCCACAGATTCTCCATTCGATATATTCATCTAGTGAAATGCAGACCAAAACAGAAATTTGAGTCAAAACCGAAATTCAAAGTAAAACCTAAGTCCTAACCAAATCCAATATCCTACCCAAAGTCGAAATCCTAGTCAAAACCAAAATGGTCAAGGCCGAAATTCAAAGTCAAACCGAACTTCTAACCAAATCCAATATCCTAGCCAAAGCTGAAATCCTATTTAAAGCCTAATTCCTATTCAAAATCGAAATCCAAGTGAAAACCGTAGTTAGTTTAAATTGAAATCCAAAAAAATGCAAGCCAAAATCCAAAAACGTAGAGTTCAAAATGAACGAAGCCAGCAGATAAAAATCACTAAGGAACGTCCCCTACAAATTACCTCTAAATTGGAAATGATGGTCGTGCTCTCTCACCTTAAATGCATGACTCCACGGTTGAAGATATCGACATGATTTTTAAAGGCCTTTTTTTTTTAAACCAGAGCGATAATTTGCAGGACGATAAAATGGTGGATTTTTTACGATACCTTAAAAATTTGGACAATAAAGTGTATGTAGTTCTCACAGTTGCGGATGGATTGCGGAGTGTTAGGTAGCGGCGTGTGCTTTCCAATAAGCCCCATATCATTATCTTGCGATGTCCTTTACAGGATTTACGATATTTCAAGTAAAAGCACTTCTCGCCTAAGACGAAAAATCTTCAATTTGAAAAATAAGGGCGAAGGAGTGATTTTGGGGGCATCTTATAACAAACGTTGATCAGGACACCTCACAGAATCGGTTGGCATATGTTGAAATACAACTTTCCGTATCACCCTGTATAATAAACTGACTGGCGGAAGCTGTGCAAACCTGCATTTTTATATATTTATGTATTTTGAAACTTCATAAGCAGAAGACCTGTTCAGATGGAGAATTTTTATTAGTCCCTATCAATTCCGGGTTATACAGACTCTTCTGTATTTATGTGTATATTATTTATAGAAGAATAATAAAAGACGATATCATAATTATTTATTCGAGTTTTCAAAGTCTTCCCAATAAATTTTATAAATACGTGATGTTCTAAAATAGGTAATTTTAAATTCCGTAGCTACATAATGGTGTGCACCTTTCTAGAAAATGTCAGACCTTTTTAATTATCAGGAATTAAAAAAAAGTACTTAACAGTGCTAAAGGAAATTTTCTTTCGAATAAAATCCTTTTCTATACATGTTTAGCTCCATTTTTCTGCAGAGAGATAAGACATTTTCAACTGAAACTGCAGATAAAGGTAGGTGAAATGTCATTCTTCATTAACCTTTGACAGACCGTTGTAAATGGATCCCTTCACCTTTTCAATAAAATGGTATATTAAAACATACATTTCCTCATACAGCAAAGAAATTCTACATATAATGAAATTGTCAATATCATGACAATATACACTGTAAAAAATATTTGTATTTCCACATTGTCGTAAAATTACAGTTATGTACTTTTGAGAATATTTCGGGTAAAAATACTCCATATAGTTGTAAACCGTTCTTTGGTTGTGTGGATTATTACAACTGGATTCTAGAAAAATACACAACGTTGCAGTAAAGTAGTACATTAATTTTTTGTAAAATTACTCTTTCTGGACGTAAAAGTATTCTGCTCTTTAGTTAAGAGTACACTGATTAATTGTGAAATTACTACTTAACAGGATAATTTATACTGGAACCTTCAGCAAAAATACATCTCATATTTAATTCACCTCAGTCGTACGCGCACTGATAGTATTGTTGATAAACTAAAAATTCAGACGGATCGGAAAAAGGAGTAGGGTTTTATTGGACCATCGTGGCGACAAAAAAAAATATTGGCTTTATTTTCGTAGTTTTAGAGCAGGTGCAATAAAATTCGCAACAACTGTCACCCTATGACTAAACTTGTGTGAGCCATGTCTGCCACTTTATTTACAGAATGGACACGTTCTGATTTGTACACATTAACAGTCAGTACTGCCAAGTGAAAATACTTCTACTAAGAGTATTGTTATGATGTTTACTGAGGTAATTTTCAGATCATCTGGAAAAGTAATTTCTATGTGTGGAAGAGTGATGGAGTTATTTCTGCAATTTTGATGTAAAATTACATTGCTAAATAATTTTTACTTCAACAAAGCAAAGGTATTAGTTTTTTTCTCCGAATTCAGTAATTTTCCCCATTTTTGGTAATCTTACACCTGTTTTCGATTACAAAAGATTATTGTTGGGCAAAAACGTAATAACTACATCGAATAATTCTAATAACTACCAAGAAATTAGTTATTCGATAACACAACTTCGCGTTATTCGATGTGTTAGAATAATCGGGAAAAATGTTCGCATAATTTCCAATGTACAAAAATTTTGCCAATTTGCATAAATTCTTTTATATTTTACCGCGGATTTCCGTGTTGAAGCAAAAATCGTAGCCACTACATAGAAAAAACTACTCTTCACCAAATAAAATGTTCATATTTATAAAGAAATCTAAAAATCCGTGGGTGATTTACAATTAGATTCAGGCATGGGACACTTGATTTCACATGATGCTTCTCCGAAACAAAGTCCACTTTGTTAGTTTGTTTACCATTTCAGAGTTATTTTTACTGGTTGAAATTTATAATTTTCAAAAGAAATATGCCAATTTGTGAAAATTCAGGAACGGCAACACTATTATAAGAGTTTTTAGTACTGCGGTGACGTACGCGAGTTCTTTAGTACTTGCGTGCCGTGCGCACCATTTGGCTATATAAGTAGTGTCGCAGTGCTGCACCGACCTCTTTCTTTTGGCTGCGCTCGAGGTGATTACATCAGTGACTAACTTCCATTTTTCTGGGTTACGACCAGAAAAATAAATATTTACTAACATACCTGTTTGTTCTGGGGATTACGAATAGAACAAACTTCCTTGCTCCCTTCTCATCCACTTCACCTTGGGTCCACAACCAAGGCTAAAGTTCCTGTTTTTATCTCGGGTCTTCGACCGAGACCATATATTATCTTGGGTCATCGACCAAGATTTAAAACTATTCCTTTTCTAGTCCACTCTACCTTGGGTCCACGACCAAGGTTGATATCCCTCAATCCATCTCGGGTCTTCGACCGAAATATATTCCGCCAATTTCCACTCTGCTTTAGGTCCATGACTAAAGTAGGGATTCATCACGGGTCTTCGACCGTGACACCATTCTATTTTCTCCACTTTATCCTGAATTCTCCAACAGGTTTCTCAGGTCTTCGACTGAGACCAGTTATTTGTTCCTGGGTCTTCGACTGGGACATTAATTTGCATTTCCTTACTCGAGTCTGCGATCGAGATATTCCTCTCTCTTCCTCACTCGGGTCTACGACCGAGACATTCCTTTCTCCTAAAGTTTTTAATCATCCTCGATCTGCAGCACTGGGACTCAGGTGAGTACATTTATTTTCTAGTATATCATTTTTATAATCTGTGGTTTCTTTCTATTCGACATCTTCTTGCTTACGTCACTGTAAAACTATACCAATTACCGTATCAATTGAATTATAATAACTACTAGCCGCTCGTGAATTTATTTGCAATTTTCAACAGTGTCAGTTTTGGTAATTTTGTGGAAATCACGTTGCAATAGTTAGATTAAATTGTTTTCATTTTTTGAACCTTGTCCCAACGCTGTTGTTACAGCAAACAGTATTACTTGCTCCGTTAATAACGGGCAGTACAATATGTATACTCAGTGTTCTTTGTATCTTCTACAGAAGGCATATAATCAGTCATTATCAGGACATTCTTTCATAACAGAAAAAGTATTCAGAATGTCATTTTTGTTAGAAACTTGAAACGCTAAGGAACGAATATCATTTGAAGTTAGGCTTCATTTCCATTAAATATTCAACAAGCTCATTTTTAATAATTTGACTGGCTTCCGTCCGAAAGCAGTCGACAAAAGCTCATCAATAGATTTGTCGCTTCTGACCATTCGCTGCAGAGTGAACGTCTCCGACACTAAAGATATTCCCATGTTCCCACTTCTCACTGCTTCTGTTTTCACCTTTTGGCATATGTTAAAGTGATTTATAAATATGAAAAATTAATGGGCGGGTAAGGTGGTATACCATATTATACTATATCACATTATCCGCCTTCTGGTATATCACATTATTCGGCTCGAAGATATGACCAAAAAAGTGTTATTGAAAAAAAACCACCATCATAACAGCATAACTTACCTTACGACATTAAAACTAACGCAGTATTTATCCAATGAAAATCTTCAAAAGATTAATAACCTGGTCTCTAGAAAACACATTTAATCCAAGTATAGAAAAAGCCTCTCTCATGAACTTGTCACTACATTTTACGTTTCGTTTTAATATCCTAACTACGCATCTGTAAACATAAATAGCTTTACCATAGAATGTCGAACAGACGAAATACGATACCACTTTACCCGCCTATACCACTTTTTTTAAGGTATTACCTAAGCTCAGGGGAGAACCCTATGATGAACACAGCACAGCTTCGACGCAGGGAAATTGAGAAAGGGCAGATTGAATTTCCAAAATTTGACTCCAGATTCGAAATCAGCGACCTCCAAAAACCCATATAGACTTATTTTCATAATAATCGAGAAACTCTTCAATAAGCTAACATTTACGACCACCATATTTGATCCGCCATGTTGAATTCTTAA
>QYTT01079473.1:24643-52382 GCA_006980735.1 Dasypogon diadema
CATGGGGGTGATTTGGGTTCCCCGGGGGACGCTCCACCTCCAGGCTTCCGATTATCACTACTTTTTGGGACACCCTATAGGTACTTCACTGTGTTTTTGATGAAGTATGATGCAGTTTGCCTAAACCCTGAGTATGTATACTTTTATTGCATATGCCACCTGGTGTGTATTTCATATGCAATTGCGTTCGCCTTCTATCCCCATACGGCCATACCTGTACTGTGTTTTATCATTTGATGATGAATTGAATTGTGTAATTTGGGACTAATACCATGTTCTAACTAAATCGAAATTACGTGATTTCAGCATATTTGACAAAATTACCTTCAAAATTACGTAACATCCCATACATTGAAGTAATTTCAAAATCACCTAATTTTGAGGTAATTCTGAAAAAATTACTTATAAAATTACATAAATTGCCACGAACGCCCCCGCTAGTGACATTTGTGTCATTAGATATTTCTATTGTGTAGAGAAGCTGGTCATAATGGAAAACGAAACAAAGCAAAAAGAAGATACAAAAACGCACAATTTCAGTGGAAAATAAACTTGGCAAATTTAACGCACCGTCGTTGACAAATGAAAACGTCAAACGTAATCTCAAAACAACCTATCCGAAATTATGTAATTTTGAGCATAGTGTGAATATGTTATAAATGCTATAAGTCATATTATTTTCCTCGCTAATCCGTAATATTCCATAATCCAAATTCCTATTGCACGATATGTGTCCAGATTACTGAAGTTTTACTATACTTAAATCGACTTAAACAAAGCAAAAATACATGTGTCAAAAAACTATGGCTAAGGCGGATAATAGACAACTGACAAATAATATCTGGAATACGTTCCAAAACGTGGCTATAGTCGACTTCAGTAGTTCCGATACTCAGAAGCTGACTGTCTGATGTCATTCGATACAGGTTTACTTCATTCCATAGTGGTTGAAATTGTCAATGATAATGGTCAACTATTTTGGCACCTGCTCTTAAGCACGTTCTAAGATAGCTATACTCACACTATATTGACAGCTGCCTAGTTGAGCGGTGTTTTTTATGTTTGTAATTGAGAAATCGAGGGAAAAGTTGTGGGAATAGTGGAGGAGATCGGGGATCGGTACATTCATATAGAAGTGGAAAACGGTAATAATTTTTAATTTCTTTTGTGGTTCTAAACAGAGTGCCTTTTTTAAAACCATGGTAAACGACAAAAATGACAGTTCTCACATTGACAAGTGTAACATCAACCGTTCCAAAATTATTAGTGGTTGTAGTTGACTTGACAGAATTATAACATAGCTTTTGTGTAACTGCAGGTACATTTTGGAACGCAATCTGAACCGAACCTGAACCTGTTCAGCCACTTTACAACATCTTAGCAGCCGAATTGTTCAAAGTTCAACATGACGTGACCTCTCCTAAGCACTTCTATTGCATTGGCCCGTAAACGTCATAATGTGAATATATAAACGGAGCGTTTCCGAACAAACGCATCGCAGATATTGATACCAAAATTGCTTCAAAATGTAGCTCTCTCCCTTAAACTCAAAATATGAAAGTGAACTAATATTTTTCCCATTAAATATAAATGGGCAAAATAGATAAATGTATTGATTTTCATATCTATCTTTTGCATCCTCAAAAATTTATTTGACATTTTCCAGACAAGGCAAACCCATTAACAAGTGAGAAAGAATTTCGATTTTGTCGAGTTATAGTCTTTTTTGAACGATTTTAGTAATTTATATTGCGTACCAAATTTTTTAAAATATATTTCTATTGATAAATTAAAGTAATTATATGCTTTTAACGATTTTACGTGAAATACTATAAGCCATGAATTAGTCTTGAGTAAGAATATTGAACTGTTTTTTATCAACGCGCTAAGATATGCGAAACTGGGTCTATACTTCTATCTTAAAGCGTTTATAAAAACCAGTGCTAAGGGCCACTTTATGGCTTGTAGTTTCAAAGGTTTTGGTTCGACTAAAACCCCTGGGACTATACACACAAACCGTGATGCAGAATTTCCAGGCACACAAAAACAGCTTTTGATGAATGCTTCTAAGCTAGGAATAGGTCTAGATAGTCCGAATATGAGCCATTGGTCTACTTTCTCCTATCTTAAGGTGTTCATAAAAAAACAGTTCCTGTGTGAGTGAAATTACACCTCATGGCTTGTATTTTATAGTCCTGGGGTGTTTTGGTTTAGCGCCTTGAATACAGATTGGCTGTCAAAATAAATACAATTCTACACTCCTCCAAATTCTAGTATCGTTTCCGACGGTAAGAATCTTCAACGGACATCGTAAGACGTTGTAATAGTTTAGCCATCTACGGAATTCTTTATTTTGTTAGACAAAAAATATTGTTTTATTAGTTTTTCCTCGATCCATAATACAAATAATTCTACTATGGATTTTTACAATTAGAATAAGGAAACGATATATCTTTCCTAGGCTTTGTTGGAAATTCCAAGAGCTAGAAAAGACAGTATTAAGAGAGAATAAATATTTGGAAAAGCTTATAGGCCCAGATAAAAAATCGAGTAAACAGCAATTACCCGTTTTATACCCTTAAATGGCCAATTACAGCAACACCACTTCAAGGTGGCTCAACTGATTACATCAGAAAAACACAAAAAGGTCTTTCGATAAAATCAGTCCACCTACAACTTATTAACTCTGTCACCAACCAGTTTTCTAACATCCAGCACTTTCATTTTCATCCGAAGGAAATAGCCTGAAATTTCCGCCCGTGTGAAAGTAGCTGCCGTGATTTTATCCTATAACCAGGTAAGCCTTGATATGTCCTTCGCGCTGTTTTAAACAGAACACAACGCACATCAGCCATTCATCCGTCTATAGATTTTCGTTTACCCTTTGTGCTTTTTTTTCAATTTTCCCGCATTTTCCATAAGACTGAGTGCTTTCAGTCAGGAACCTCCAGTAAAGCAGTCGCGACATGTTGGAAATACCTGCTCTGTCAATACGTTTTCCATGTAAATCGATTTATTCCTCATTTTTTCGTATGTGCTCGGCTTGTGTATTCACGGCATAAAGTGCTAACCACGTTAGGTACAAACAGAGAAAATTATAAAGCAGAAAGTGGTTGCGTGTGTTATCTTTCTTAGTCATCAAGGAGCTGAGAGCGTTTCCCCAACACTGCAGGAGGCACCTGCTGCCACCCAATATCCGTAAATAACACCCGCATTCAAACGAAGCGGCAACTTTTGAATGGCATTCAACGATTATGGCAAGAAGCCGATACCAGCAAATGTTATGACCCGCGGGGATGCTATGCGAAAGGGTATCATTACTTTGGGGTGAATGTGGGAAAGCTAGCGTGGTGAGGTATAAAATTTTATATTGTCAAAGTGTTTGATTGGTTGCGGGCGTGTCTGATAGGTTGACATATGTTGAATTGTAAATTATAAAGCAACTTTTCGAGGTTCTTTTCACAATAAATGTTTGAACAACCACTTAACCGGTTGTGTTATTTTGCTAAGACCTGAGAAGAAGGTTGCGGCATCGTAGCCGGTGTACGACAGTTACCTCACTGAGGTAAATATGTGATAGGGATGTTCAATGCAAATTATCTTTAAGAAAGTGACACAAATTTTTGAAGTCAATGTATTCATCTCTTTCGATCTTTAAAGCCAAAGTGAACTGTAATCGAATTCTAGATATTGTTCAATGTTAAGTAATTCCAGTTTTCTATATTTAAAAAAGTAAATGCTCTAACATCCAAATTTATATTCCAAAAAATTTTTAGAATTTAGTTTAATTCAACCGTATCTTTTTATCATACTCTAAATAACACGATATTCGAAAATTGAATCATATTTTGAATTTTGGCGCCTGTTTCTGCTGTCAGTTTGGCACATGATATGCACAAAATAGACAGATATAGACCAAACACGGTTTACAGACTATAAGGTTAGTCAGGCTTTATTTTGACATCCAAATTGTGACGTCACTCTGGATAAATAGAGCTTGAGTCTTTGTTAGAAGAAGAAGAAGACACACTGTTTTGATGGGATTTCAATTGGAAGCCAGGAAAGGAGGCTTGATTTTTAGTGAAATTTTTCTGGAAATTTTTTTTAATATAATAGAATTAGTGTTTATTTGGCTCGTCAAGTTTTTTTAATTTTTAAATTTACTCCAGTTATTATCAAATTGTCATCATTGAAAAACTGTTAAAACAAAATATCCAAAATGACGTCACAAAATGGCGATTTAAACTAAAAACCTGGTAAAACTCGTAATTTTTTGTCGGCGTTATTAGGCAGGACATTTAAATAATGAATTTTGGATTATTTTATTAAGCAAAAATTGCAGTGGGACCAACTGAGAAACGTTCGGGAAGTTTATGACGCACTTCTAAGGTTATACAGAATTTTGTGCCATTTTGCAAACGTGCAAGCATGCCCTCTCTATTTGTTCTATTTCTATGGGTTACATCTGATTCAGATCATGGCGGTCTACGAGTAACAAGGTCTGTACAGTAAAAACTGTTAAATGATTTATGACGTCATCCGGTGACTAAAATTCTATTTTTGCATGGATTTAAACACAAGACCATTTTTTAATCATTGTTGGCAGAAATATTATTAATTATTATTAATGTTGCAGCCATTACCTCAAATCTTGAGTATATTTTTATTGAGTTATGAATCAATCACCTGAAGTGTCTGCTTGGTGCAATTTACAAACCACCTCACAATACAAGTTTTTCACCGCTAGAGACTACTTCCTGAAATAAGCCATCATTATTCACATTATATCACAGTTGGTGACTTTAACACTATTTTACTTTGCAACAGCTCATCTCGAATACTCTTCGTAACCTGACTGCCTCGCTTTGGACATAACATAATTAATTTAGATCAGACTCATTCACAGCTACTTCCGAGTCACTTTCAGATCTATTTCTGGGTGATGATTGCGGCCTCACCACCTTTTTTAATTAAATACCTCTCCCCAGCTTTTCTAGGCACGATCTAATTTTGATGGCTTATATATGACATTGCCAGCATGCATCAAAATGAGTCCTTTTCATTTAACGTGATTTCTCTAGAATTGACCACCAAATTCAATTTTAACGATGTTCGCAGCATTCAATGGGAATATGTATATTCCATTAGATCAGCCAACGAACAAATTGAGTTTCTCCAAGACAAAATCCGGGATCTTTTTGCAAAACATGATCCATTGCTATTTAGGCATTTCATAATGTCCGTGGCTCACTGACAAAATTAAAAGCCTAATTATAAAACACGACGTTGCCTTTAGGAGATGGAAACGAATTCGTACCACCGACCTCTCGGACTCCTTTCGAATTTTACGCAATCAAACTAGCTGCGCTATTAGGTGCTCTAAAATAAATTTCTATAAAAGCAAATTCGATGTGAGTCTCCCTAGTAAAAGAATGTGGCAAAATCTGAAAGACATTGGCCTTGGAAAATCTAGTAACCTTACTGCTCCCGGGAATCTCGACATTCTGAATTACCAATTCATCAATTTGATCAATCTCCCTAGTTTAGCCGCTATAATCATTCCGGTGCTAGTGAATACCAGTATGTATGTTTCGATGGTTTCTGCTTCGAAGATGTTCATGCCGCGGTAATGTCTGTTAAATCAAATACCGTGGGCCATGACAATCTAAATTCACGTTTTGAAAAAATTATACTTTGCTATATTCTCTTCCATCGAACTGGAAGTTTGCCAAAATTCAGCCACTAGCTAAGAGGAGGAAAGATCGATCGTCCAATAACGATTCTTCCCTATTTGTCAAAGGTATTTGACCGACTTCTATTTAATCAGATCTAGTAGCACGTTGAACGAGGCCGACAGCTTTCTCAATTCCAGTCAGGGTTTAGAGCGAAACACAGCTGCACCAGAGCCATTATAAAAATACCGATGACAATCGTGGAACTATTTATGACGAAAAATTAACTTTACTTATACTTTTAGACTTCTCTGAGGCTTTTGATCAGGTCAATCATTTACTTTTATTAGATAAACTCGCCAGACAATTCAATTTCAGCAGCACAGCTTGTAAATAATTAGATCATATTTGCTTCATTGTCAACAGAGCGTTTCTAGGATTGGCGAGTTTTACAATCTGCTTCCCGTTAGTAGCGGCATCGCACAAGGTTCCACTCTCGGTCCTCTTCTCTTCTCCATATTTATAAATGATATTACTTCAGTTGTTAGAAATTGCAAATATCACTTACATACTATATATGACGACGACTTTCAATTATATATCCAAACTTACAAAACACAAATAATCGAAACTGTTGTAAAAATAAATTTTAACCTGGCACGTATTTACGACTGGACCATCATCAACAAACTTTTGCTAAAAGCTGAAAAATCTCAAGTCGTCACCATCTATAAGATGGAATTAGAATCTATACATTTCCCTGAACTTATACATAAATCAGGGCCTATCAATTTCCTTTATGAAATCTATTAGAAATCTTGGCATTATCTTTAACCAAACTTTAACTTGTTGCGATCATATAAATAATATACTCTACAATATTCTTGTTAAATCGCTGATTGTCCCACTAACTACCTACAACTGTGAACTAACTTGCTCCCTGGACTGCACCTTGCATAAAAACTAAAAGCGTCTTCAATTCTACTGTCCACTTTTGATATTCTTTAAGATATTTCGACAACGCATCTCCTTACTAAAATTGAATCTTTGCACGCTGCAAAAATATGTACACTATCGAATTATTTCGTTCACAAGAGACCTTATCCTTTCGCAGACACCTGAGTATCTACATAATAAAATATGTTTTGTACATTCTCAGTTATAAATATAAATACTTAATTGTGTAGCTGTTTATACCAATGAAGTTTGAGTTGAAATATTAGGAAAAGCGACCAGGAGACGAGAGAATGACACAATTCACCATTTTCAATTGAAATTCGAGATAAATTTCACATTCCATCTTCCAGCTTTAGACCTGATGTACAGATTTGGGGAAATTGTGAACAAAAACATTAAATTATGATATCGTTTTTGTTATTTTCCTGTTTTTCTTTGTCCCACATAAAAAAAAAAATTCTGTACAACGTTTTTATTAACTCGCTTTCTTGCCTGTTCGGTACAAATTTTGTAATCGATTTTAAGCTAAATTCCCTAGAGGCTTGAAATTTTAAACATAGCTCAGAACTAGATGACAATGAAATAGTAACTCGCTTTCTTGTCTCTCTATTTGTCTGTTCGGTACAAATTGTGCAATCGATTTTTAACTACATTCATGATGAGACAGAGACTTGAACTACATAGCAACGCCATACAGATCAGTGTATTTGTGACAATTTCTATGATGATCAAGGAGACACCGAAGAGAAATTGAAATAAACGTAAAATTTGCCACATGGGGTTATGAAAATACTTGTAAGATTAAAAACGAAAAACGTACGTATATAAGCACACACACATCGATCTACAGACGATGGATTCTGACTCGAGGGAGCATCAAACGTGGTCCTATTACAACATATATTACAGTACCTATTCCAATACCTTCCAAATGGGAAGTTAAAAATGTTTTCTTCGATATGCATCCATCTTCATATAATGGTGAACTACGTATTGTGCGTACTTTCACCGTACTATGTGTGTTCAATTTTAAGGCGGACGTGCAGTGTTGTTGTTGTGACGCACGTCCAAAAGAAGGATGTGTACATCCAGCATTAATCCCCATATTGGAGATGTTACTACAACATCAACCGGGACAAGGATTGAACCGCGGTTTACAGACTACAAGGTTAGCCAGGCTTTATTTTGACATATCAATCGTGATGTCACTCGGATAAAGCTTGAATCTCTGTTCGAGGAAGAAGAAGATGCATTGTTTCGGTAGCATTACAATTGGAAGCGAGCAAAAGAGAAAGGAATTCTTTATGTAATTTTTAATATAATAGAATCCGTCTGTAAACCTAATCCACTATCTTTTAAAAATGTTAGAATTGAGTGACATTCAACCTTGGTTTCATTGACCTGCAACTCGTTTCTGTAATTTCATTTGATGAAATTCTCTATTCGATGAGGTCAAAAAACGAATGACGCCAAAGTAGGGCTTGCAACTCTACTCGGGTAATTGAGTATTTGAGTACTTAGAGTCCGAGTACTCGAGTACTCATTCGTTTTTGGACCGAGTATGAGTAGGGAGTACTCAAATACTTGAGTACTTGGATACTTTATACTGGGATGATTCACATTTTTAAATGGGTAAGTATTCATCTTTCGTACTTCAAATTACATTAAAGCAATTTTTATTAAGTTGTTGATGTAATTGTAAGCCAGTGGTCGCATTTTATGGTTATGGTTTTAGGCTTTATTTCGCTCCGAAACAAAACATTTTAATTAGCTGTATTTAGTTTAAAGTTTTTGTTCTTAGCGAAACGATTTCTTCGGAAGAGACAACTTTTCGTTCCTTAGAATGGATACTGTTCAGAAACAAAATCCCCACCAGAAATTTGTTTTGTTCCTTTCGGCATTTTGTCGCTTTTTGTAAAATACTATGACTTGGTAAATATAACGCTCCGTTATAATATAAAACTATTTTATAAGATTATCTATAAACCAGGCTTGCAAAACGAAATGAACCCTTTTATTTTCTCCAGTTCAGCTGGAGCAAAACATATTTGCTCTGAAATTTTTGTTTCCTCCGGAGCGAAGCGATCTGCAAGTCTACCGAGAAACATCTGCGATTATTATGGAAAACCTATTCTTGACAGGGATTTGCTTGGAAACATTCGTGAGAAACTAAAATTTCCAGTGAGATAGAGCTTTTTCTATGACGCATACGGGGCGTCATCCAGTCTCGAATGTGTTAATCTTAACATGGGCCTATTTCAGCTCATATTGCTTATATCTGAGGAACTAAGCAAGGCATCAGTACGTGTTTTGTCTCAAATTAAAGAAGGAGATGATCTCTACACGATACCGTCATAAAATGTAGAAGTTGCAAGGCGAAGGGGTGTTCAAAGGCACAGTTGAAGGTTTCAATTGCGTTTTTGAACACCCCCTCGCCCTATATCTACTTACTACCATCAACTGAGCTAAAAGTTCAGTTCGGAGCTTTTACATCTCTGCATTTGCGTTAGAATATTCATGTTCTCAATATGTACAAACATGGAAATTTAGTCTCAAATGAAACATTACTTGAGAATCCGAGCTTCTTCTTCAAAAGCGGAGAGCAATATAAACGCGAAATGGGAGGTAGAAAGTAAAATACACAACGAAAGTGAATATTCTGATCTGCATCTCATACTTGTATTGCCAATTATTTCTGGTGGCATTGTAGCTTCTCTGTTTATCAGCATTGCGGTTAGGGGCCATCAGCCATCCATATATTACGTCACACATATAAGGGGAGAGAGGGGGTCAACAAAGTGTAACATCGTGTGACTCCCTTGAATATCACATTCAGGCATTACTCTTTGCTTACCATTTTATGTCCACTTTTATGTAAGAACAAAAAACTCTGTCAAAGTGTTAAACTTTGGTTAAACCAAAACCTTCGAAACTACAAGCCATGATCAATAAGAAGAGCGAGAACATTGAACTCTTTTGTATGAATGCTTTAAGATAGGCGAAATTGGGCTTGGATACTTCGTCAGCCCATGTACTGCTATCTTGAAGCGTTCATAAAAAACAGTTCATGTGTTAGTGCTCAAGGTCAGTTCATGGCTTGTAGTTTCGAAGGTTTTGGTTAAACCGTTTATAAACTGCATAGCTTGTAATTGTGCTAGCAGCTTTCTTCCGTGGAATAGAAATGATTTTGAGTAACCATTGCGATGCCTCACCCAAGAAACCGATTTGAATCAGCAAAGTCTTTCTGTTGACTGTTTCAATCTCTCATGATAAAAGTCCAAGAGTTGAGAGAAGAACGAAACAGAAGAACAAATAAATTTCTTCTGAGCGTGCGGGAGCCACATCACTTGGTTTGGACATCGACAGCTTTTCCTTACGTTTGAGTCCTCTGTTTGGATTATGTGCTTAGTGGTAAAAGTATATGAGTACTCGAGTATCCAGTACTCAACACTCTTTACTCTCAAATTCGGATCTTCCAAGTCATTAAGTCAAGTACAATAAAGTGACGTCAAATAGAGAAATTGAGTAGACATCTTCAATTTTGCCCACATGCAACGTTAACGCGACGTTTTAACAGTACTAAGCTTTCTATGGTTGACTGCACACCAAAAGTTTGAAACAGAACGTTTTGACGACGTTTTCAAATGCTCATGTGCACGGGGCCTTAAAATGAGTGCACAGGAGGATTTTCAAACACATGCAGATATGTTCATTAATGGTCGTAATTAACATTGCGATGTAAAAAGCACTCTATTTCTGCTATGTCGGCAAAGTAACGTTACTTTCTGAGTGAAAGGAAAAATAAAGAGGATAAAAAGGATGTACCCTAAAAGATACATAACACAGCAATGCGGTGAATATGGCCATTTAGATCCCTATACTGTCATGGATTTGTATATAAAAAATAATGACTAAATCATCCTCCCTTCCACATCCATTTCGGTAGAAATTACTTCCTTTTCTCAGTTCATTAACTCGACATTTTGCATCGATTTTTCCATCTACAATTTTGAGAAAGTTCAGTGTAAACATTGTAAATACCCATTCCAGGTACTAATCCTTATGATAAACAGCTGTCTTCAAAGCGAAGTTCATCCACTCATTTTAGGAATATTTAAAATCCTCGGGATAAGTGTACTGCTGCTCGAAGCATAATCTTTCTGATTTAGGAACTCTTCGTCTATGGAAATTTCTTAAATTTGGTGGAAAATTAAGCACCCTGTGAATATACACATGGACAATCCTCCGCACTCCTATTCTGCACTTATGAATCGACTTTGATTATTGTGTGTTGCTGAATTTTGATTACTTTCGCAAATACGTAGCAAACTCAGAGATGTGAAGTAAAATGAGCAGCCCCCGTAGACATAATCCAGTGATTGGTGTCAAGTTCTCAATGCCTCATCGCCAACAAATGAACACCACCACACCACATTCGGTAAAGGAGCTTAAAATAAATCTTTACTTTCAGAGGATAAGAGGAATGCGAGTGGGAAGAGCACTTTAAGGCCCTCGAGATAGGTAAAAGGGGATTATCTGAATTTTCGAAATTCATCTTTTTCCTTGTGTCTCAAAGGAGCTCAAAGCCGGAACAATTGGTGAATAACACACGCCAAAGACAGAGAACTATTTTCTGGGAAACAACAAATAAAGGCCTACATCTGAGTGAGCATGTGCTCACACAGAGTGCCTCTACAATAGGATTCTGAAGTGCTGAATAGATGGGTTCCGTCTTCCGTCCCTCCGCCGCCACCTGGTCGGAAAAAGTTCTTTTAAAAGATGTTGTTCAAAAGAGTCCTTGCCACTCCTATCTCTTCTACAAATTCCGGCGTTGATTTGGGTGCTCAGTGGAGTGTCAGTAATCCACAAGTTTGCCGCACATAAATTTGAATATACTGAAAACAAATGAAAAAAGTAAAAAAGGAGCAGCAGTAGAAGAGTAAGAAACTTCCAATCCACTACAAATTTACTGCGATCCAGGGAACGGGGATTCCCCCTTTCCAAACTCTAAGGAATATTTACCCAGCGATGGGGATATGTGCGTCGTCTGGTTTCGATTTCTTTTTAAGCGCTGGGAGGATATAACTGCCGGCTATGTAAGCAGCATTATCTAGAAGTTTGTTCCGCGAAAGGAGAGCAGAAAGGGACATGTATTTTTTCGTGTAGTCCTTGTACTCCGCACACGTCGCGACGCATGGATGTACTTAAGAGGAAGTCGAGTCTGAATTTGTTGTGAGTCAGAATGGATGGGGGCGCCCTACCAGAAATCACATTTTACACAGATTTTCAAAGAATACTATGAAGCGCCTGAAATTTATGCAAGAAATCAAGAGCTAGCAAGCCGCGAGTGGGATGAGGGTACACATTGCGTGATTGGTTCAAAAATCGGGCAATTTTGAAGACATTTTGCTGGGATGTTGTCGCCAGACGATGTCTACGGCTACGACTACGGTCTACCCCTTTTTTGCGGCCTCTATTTCAGTCTCCGGCTTCCGTATTTTGTGCAGAGCACTGCTTTTGTATGTTTTTCTTTTTTATCTAATTTTGTGGCGTAATGGGTTTTTTTGTTACGTCCAAATCTTTACTGTCATACATTCTCCCGAAGGTTTTTGTCATCCCATCTCATGATTGCTTCAGGTGATGTCAAAACTCGACGGCTACGTAGAGAATGAGTTTCAGATGTTGAGAAGCATTAAGTTCTTGTGAATGGATTTTCTTGGAAATAAATGTAAAACCCATCAGAGGGGACCGCTGGGAGGTGTAGGACTTAAAGTGGTTGAAAAAAGTTTTTTTTTTCCACAGTGAACAACGAGGGAAATCTGAAGTAAAATGCGTTAAAGCTGATGTTCTTCTGTAAAAATTCAGGTATAACTTGCTGTGTATTGGGGAAGCTGCCAAAAGTGTGAGTTCTTAGAATTTCGGCAAGGAGCCAGCCTTGGTATTATATTTACCGGAATTTTGCCAGCGATGGCTCGTTCCACTGCTTACTCTGGGAAATTTAATTTGAAATTAATCTATTTTTAAAAGGGATGCTGGAAGATCCGTAAAAGTATAGAGGAGTTAATCAATAAGAGCGATTTTGAGAAAGTCCTGGAAAACTTACGCCATAATTCATTTACGATAGCTTCAGCGCACTTTTGACCAAAGTGTCTTGCCTAAAGTTATAGCATTCGAAGGCTCCCCTTGCTATGCATGACGAAATTGAATTGTTTGCCGAACTCTAAGTAATTTACTCCCGAATAAAAACCAGTTTATATAAATTTTTCAAGATTTAGTTTGTGTCAGCTTATTTGTAGACCAACTTTAATTTAATCAAAAGGACCTTATTACCTCACACGGATATATATTTCAATTGAATTCCATAAGGACAGATTCAAGATCGATTATCCTTTTTTTTAGTAACAATAAACGTAAAAAGGCCGTTAGTTACCTTCATAACTATGTCACTTTAGCGTCTGTGGTTTCAAGCTTATCTCCGCTAATTCAGGAGATACATACAATGTTGTTAGTAGTATATAATATTAATAATACTATGTACTAGCATATAATGTAATACATACTAATAATGCAAAATATGCATAAAAATTTGACGTCTTCTGTTAATGAATTATCGATGGAAGAACGTCCTTTTTTTCTCCCAACTAATTCAAGTCCATCGCATGTTACAAAAACATTAGCTTCAGATTGATCAGAATTTAACGATTTCAGAGCTGAATTACGTGATTTTATTGAGTCAGAAGGGATAAGCCATAAACCTAACAATAGATGCGCACATTTCTGAAGAGTACTGTGGTATTATTTAGCTGTCAATATTAAATTCATTGAAAGATGCCGGTAATTGTCTAGATGAGGGGACCCACGATCGAAGGAGGGGGAGGTGGTAGAGGGAAGTCGCATGAGTTCATTCTGATAGTAGGAGGTGGACGCGGGAGGGGAGGAGGTGAAAATCTTAATATTTCTCGATTTTAATATTGAATGAAAATTAAATATTATAGCTCATAAAGTTTTCGGAAGGTACAACACGTAATTAGCAAAAAATCTCGAAAATTTGTAATAACTCGAAAACTAAGAAAAATCGTAAAACATACATGGGGGTGATTTGGGTCCCCGAGGGACGCTCTACCTCCAGGCTTCCGATTATCACTACTTTTTGGGACACCCTGTATATGTCCAAAGTTGCTTTTATCATTGTTATTTTACAGCTAGAATTGTGCGTAGAACCTCAATTGGTATTTCGAGAATAGAAATAAATATGAGCACAATTTACTTGTTTAAATTCTGGAACCGCATTCGAATATCCTTTTCCTTTACCGATACGTATCCCTTAATAACATTTTCTGGTATACATCACGTAATTTC
The DNA here is from genome assembly GCA_006980735.1 of Dasypogon diadema. Classification (NCBI taxonomy): domain Eukaryota; kingdom Metazoa; phylum Arthropoda; class Insecta; order Diptera; family Asilidae; genus Dasypogon; species Dasypogon diadema. Next base: position 38,632 of record QYTT01079473.1, read on the forward strand.
TTTTCAAGAATAATGAAAGCAATTTCCTACACAATCAGTCATTTTTATTGAATTATTTTGGTTGTAATCTTAAATTGTCTTTTAGATCCAGTTACAAAGGACGTAACGTAAACAAGCTATCAAAGGCAGTAACGTTACGAAAGCTACTTAGAATATACGTAAGAAATCATTCTGTTTGTGGTCCTTGACAGTCGTTAACAATGCGAAAATATCTCAAACAAAGCATAATAATTTCATAATAATATTTTCGTCGTTTATGTTTTTAACCTCTTAGCTTGAAAATTAATCCAGAAATACGAGAACCGTAAGCGGTTTATTTCATTTTCCAGTAATTAACTAAGGGAGATTTTGAATAAAGTAGTAAAATCAAATATTTACTATGTCCTTTTTAATTACAGAAACATAAAAATGCACATTTTAGTATTTAGGATATATCTGATAGTGTATGCATGATTAACTACCTAGTTACCAGGTACTGGGCTTAACTAGTAGGGAATAGCAACGGAATGTCTACCTAGTACGTAGAGGTAGTGGGTTGTGCATACTACCTACTTTTACTAGGTACGTTACCTCGTAGCGGTACCGGGCTTAAGTGGGTATGCAAAGCGACACAATATCTACCTAGTACGTGTCTACTATCCACCTTTATTTCAATCTTGATTATAAAGTTCTCGATTGAAAAAAAAAACAAAAATAATTAATAGCCAAGGTATCATGTTGTGTATTTGTTGTTTGCTGTTGTTTTCTTAGGAGCTAAATGCGAGGTAACATCTTCCCCCGCCACCTTCGAACGAATTTGCACTACACTCGAACGTATTTACACTTTTTTTAACAACACTACCAAGTTGGTATCTATGAAGAGGATCTTCCTCTACCTGTAAAAAGTAAAAAATGGTAATGTTTCCCAACTTCTGACTTGGGAAACTTGCGTTTTCTGAATGGCAACTTTTTTATATCAAATCCTGAAAAGGACCTTCCTCGTTTTGTAGGTGAAAAATGGTAATGCTTCCGAGTTCCTAAAGTGGAAAACTTCTATTATTTTATTAATAGCACCTTTTTCGTCCTTTATAGTCCTGATATGATCTTGCTCGTCCTAGTATTCTTTCGAACTCATAAACTGTTTTAGGAGGTTCATAAGTGAAGATTTCAACTTAAAGGACACACAACGCCCAGGACAACCTAAAAAATTTGAAACCGCCGAACCGCAAGCACTGTTGGATGAAGATGATACCCAAATACAAAAGCAGTTAGCCCAGAGATTATATGTTGGTCGTCGAACCATTTGTGATCGCCTCAAAACCATGGGGAAGATCCAGAAGGCAGGAAAGTGGGTGCCACATGGGCTGAGCGACAGGCAATTCGAAAAGCGCAAAATCGTCTGCGAAATTTTGCTTTCTCTGCATGAAAGGAAGAGTTTTTTACATCGTGTCATAACGGGGGATGAAAAATGGATATATTGATATATTGACCCGGAACAACCACCAACGTCGACCGCATGACCAAATCGGTTCGGGGCTGTGTATTTGGTGGGATCAGAAGGGTGTCGTGTACCACGAACTTCTGAAACTAAGTGAAACAGTAAACACCGATCGCTACAGACCACAAATGATCAGTTTGAACCGTACACTGAAGGAAAAGTGACCATAGTGGCCAGAGAACACAGGAAAGTAATCTTGCAGCACGACAGCGCCCCATCGCGTACGGCGAAAACGGTCAAAGACACCATATCTTCACTTGGTTGGTGATTTTGCCCCGCCCGCCGTACTTACCGACTACTACTTGTTTTAATCAATGGCAATTATAGATAAGTCGAAAAATGGCTCGATGACTAGATGGCGTCAAAAGATGAACGGTTGTTCTGGGAGGGAATCCACAAAATAGCTGATAGGTGACTGATATTTTTCACACTACTCGCAAATTAAATGTGTTTTATTTAAGAAAGAAATAAGAATTATTAACCGCCACACCTGGTAGTCCTCTTCTTGCTAGCTCTTCCTAACATTTTATCATTTAGTGTTGTCTTAGGTATACCAAATGTCTGGCTTGCTTGCATAGTAGCTAATACCTTCTTCTTAATAGCCTTTAATACCTTCGGAATATTAAATTCGTCAAAGCGTGCCATTTTCTAATAAAAAATTCTACTTTAATTTGTGTCGGAAATAGGCATTTTAAAATTTTATATTTTCATATTGTCGGATAGAGGTGTACGAAAATGCGTAGCATTTCAAATTTCAATCCGATAACCGCCGAATGAAAAATATATATAACTTATTTTTTCAAAGCCGTTAAATACTCTTGACAATTTGTCTAGTGCAATTATACTCTAAGCCCACGACCAGGAATGAAGTAAAATTGAAAGCAATGAAAAATTTGCTCTTGTTTTTTCAGAAAGTCAAATCATTTTTTTAAAGTATGGACCACACATCTAACCAGATTTGCACGTAGTTCACCAGTGGTTTGAACTCGGTAACTTGTTCAAAATTAAAGAAGATTTACGCTCTAAATTCAACATAGAATATCCAAATTCATACCGCGGTAGGAGTGGAATATTTTACGCTCCCATTAAAAGCTTTATTCTTTTTAATTTTTAGCAAACTATACAGTTAAAGAGAGACGTCTTAGTTTGATATAGGGCCCGAAAACTGAAACTTTCCGGAATTTGGTGAGTTTACCTTATGTGGTGAGTGGTGAAGTTATTCAATATGAAATTGATGATTTTGGTCAACGTCGTCCATAATCACAAAACACACCTCATTCCGTGTACTAATTATTCTCTTTAAATTACAATTTTGCGGTAGCAGAAAAGTAGTTCATTCGTTTATTATCCTATCCCCACAAGAAATCACAAAGTGTTTCGCAACATCCCAAGGGGTGAAGTAAAGTCGGGAGTTTCCTTAATTGAATCCCCTTCCCTGGTATCATACATCTGTAAGGCGCCGTTTATTTGCATTTTCGAAATGGAGAAAGTAGATATTCATCAGCACTGGGAATAACATTTCTTGGGTCATAAAATACTTTTCTTCTTCTTAGGACGCATAAAATAAAATTGATCGCAAGCTCACAGCCTCAGTAAACCAATTTGCCAGCTACTTCTTCCCAGGAAGGTGTACTATGTCACGAAAGTGTATATGCGAATACTGAAAGTAAGTTAAGGGCCAGCATTTCCGGTGGCTTGAGAACCTCTAAGAACCTTTATTGCGCAAAAATAAATCACCCCCCCCATCGGGGGAAAAATCTAAATAGCACCCCACAAATTGAATTGTTTCAGACCGTCATTACCGTCTCATGTGCTCTTAAAATAGAGATAAATCCGGAAATGTATTATTCAATCGGAAGGCAGTCGCCCTAGCGAAACACTCACAAATGTGCGATGACATCATCACTTATTGCTCCCCAGGGGGGATGGAACAGGTACGCAGGTTCCTTATCGCATCACTTTTAGGGTTTCTGCGGCGGGCTCCTTTAAATTTATTACAGGGGACACATTTCTCATGACTCATCTAGCCACAAGACGTTACTGGGCGGAATTTGGTCCGATGAATTCTTAACGCACAAAAAATAAACCCGCCACGTTCACCTCGGTGTAGGGACGACAACCTGAAAATAATGCGACAGCGGAATGCTGAAAAAAATTCGCAATGGGGCGTCACAAAACACCCAAGCACTTTGAAGAAATCCATAGCAGGACACATCCGGAGGTGATAATGGTCAACTGGGGAATCAATAGAGTCCTGCAAAGTGCAGAAGAACGTGATTTCCTCTTCAGATGATATCAATACCTTTCTTCCATTAAGTGGTATGGCTCAAGGGTAGCGGCAGTACTTTAGACTACACTTCTGGGCTGAAATAACATGTGTTGAGCAATGTACTGCCCCAAACTCATTTATCTGCCTGTCGAACTCTAGACTCTAGTGTGTCAAAAAAGATGTCCTGAAGAGGATACCTGTGTGTAACTCAGTTACCGGCAACAGTCCATCCACTGGCATAAGAAGTTTTCAACGGAATTTAAACTTTTCTTGTCCAACTTTGTATCATGTACGTGCTTTTCGCAAGTCCCCTTTGGGCAGTGGTTAGGATGAGGTGGGTTCGTGAAACGTGTGTGCAGTGAAAACTAAGTACTGGCTTGGTTGCACTACATTGTCGAGAGGTTTTATGGATTCAGGATCCGTTAATTAGTTTGTGTTGCAACCAGAGAGAATATAAGGAGGTTATGGGATGCCAACATCATTAAAAGTTAAGAATGTTAGATAGAAAGCTTTCACGAATGAATCCAACCGAAAGCATGCTCAACCGAAAGAATCTCCTTAACTATGTGGACCAAAGTCCATTTATATGGTTTTACCGGTCCATTTCTACCATTTCACCTATAAATTATTTCCAGGAATGACTGAAGTGGTTCAATGTGTTGTAAAAATTTGTATATAAATGAACACAGCTCAAAGGCGGACTGAAGTTGTTCAAGTTAATATAATTTAATAGTCGACAACGATGTCCTCGTAAAAAGCGACTAGAAGAGAATCTGCCATATCGATTTATAAAAGGTGGAATCCATTAGAATTCCTTTACGAGAGAGGAGGGATATACGGTTACAAGAAACAAGAGATCATAAGTGGTTCATCCTTCTGAAGCTATTATCGATATACTCAAAACAATATCCGGATCAATTGGTATCAACTGGGGGAGGGACGACCACTTACAATTTCTAAATGCTAATAATTCATCATGCCACGAAACCAACACCTCTGAAGTAAATTTCTCCATTCTGGATGACTAATTTTGTCAGATTCGTTCTTTGAAAGATTAATCGCAGATAGCCTATATAGAGCTGATATACTCTAAAATATAAAAATAATAATAATCACTGGTTTAATTGAACCCTTGAAGAATTTTTATTACCTCTATAGAATTTTTATTACCTTTAGCTCATCAAAACACGTGATCAACGATCTTTCTACTAATCAAGGAATTGGTTTTCCACCCTTTCTAGAACCTCGGAGTTCCTCTGAAAATCGGTGCTCCATATATTACTAGTACTCTCCCCCAAATTCTCAAAATGATTATTTTATTTTTAAATGTATATTTAACCAACTTACATACAGTGTGTCCCATTGAAAACGGAACAAAATAGTTTCATCAACACCCTGTATACGTAAATTTTATTTTCGTCGGGGGAATATTATGGGCATATTTTCTATGCCTCCTTTTCAATTACCAAGTAGGCGTAAGGATCCCTCTCAAATTTTAAATGGGTATCTAATATATTGTCGTGGCCTTATTCGTCCCACTCAACCCCTAAAATTTTGCAAAGAATTGTTACCTTCTTTACTTAAACTCTTGCCACTGGCTAATAGATGCTTCACAGCTTTGCCATAAGTCCCATAGAGTTCATAAATTTTTATATGGATTTCCGTGGAATGTAGATTACATAACAGATTATTTTGACAAAGAATTTTGTTAGTTTCTTGAAAATTGTAAACTAAAAGTTCCCAATATTTTCTCCCAAATACATCAAAATCTCCTCCAATGCGTAAACAATCCACGAATTTACGGAAAAGCACCCCAACTTGGTGTTACTTTCTTAGCCTGTCGGCAAGTTCTTCCACCCACTTTGGTATTCTTTTATGACCAATTTCTCGACTAGGTCCTTTACCATGCTTCCCCTAATTACTCTGGACCTTGGAACTCCATAGTCAATCCCTACTTTCCTAAGCTGATCAGCTTTTCCACACTCTTTGATTCCTATGTATCCCCTAATCCAACAAAGTGCAACCTCATTTTCTGAGGCACACTCATTGAGCTTTTGTATGCATTCCATAAGGAAGAATTCACCTCCGTTCGATCCATGAATTTAATTACTGCTTGATTGGCGATTGTAGAGTTTAGTTCCTCATACCTGACCCTCCAAGTAGTCCAAGTGACGAACCAGAGCAAGCATTTCTGCCTGGTAAACTGAGGTGCACCTCCTCAGGCTAACATAGCAGAACAAATTTAAGTCTACAGAGAATATCCTTGCATCTGTCCTGCAATCTGTCACAGATTCGCCCGTGAATATTAAAATATCCCCCTCCGTTTTTTGGGAGTGATCCGTCAGTGATAAGAGTCTTGTGAAACTTTTCGGTTACCCTGACTTTGTTGAAACTATCTTTGGGCATTGTGAGTTCCCTAATCCCTTTTACGCACTCTCAAACTAATCCGAAAAGAATAGCTCATAAGCTGATGGATTTATGCACACATAGCTTTGAAAGAGCTGAAGGAGAAGTACGCGTATAAATTTTCCATTCCCTTCCACCTAGCTTCTATGCGATTAACTTGGAAGCAACTATACATATTTCATACTTTTTTCAAATTGAAAAAAGTATGAAATATGTATAGTGAAAAAAGTATGAAATATGTAAGTAGAAATATGTATAAAAGTTTCCATTGGAAGGCCTGACTACTTTTCCCGCTGGGAAGGAACGGCTGCAAAATTAGGAAAACTGAAGCACATGTTTCACACAAAAAAATTTTTCCACTACAAACGCAAATGGTCAGTGTAGTATTAGAAATACGCAGATGGGAGCGAGAGGTAGACATTTCTTAATCCAAAAATCTTAAAACCATGTTTAGCCATTCTGGAGAACCTGAAAAATTATATACTACTTTATTTGTAAACTTACACAACATTTAATTGTTAATTTTCTAACATCAAATATTTTCTGCTAAACCCCAAAAATTTCAAGTTTTCCCGAAAATAACTACTGAACTTGATATGAGGTATCGTATCGGAATCCTAACTTCAAACTGAAACACGCACTCACGACCGCCTAGATACCTGAAGTGATTTAGTTGACATTTGTGGGGTACCAGTTTTCACCCCCTTTCCTCTTCAAGAATGCTTCATTTTCACGTATTTATCTACACGTTTGTGTCCATTCCTTAGTTCTTGTTTCCATGGGTGCAGTAAAGATGGGCCCTTAGAAGAGTGTATTTTTAATCAAGATTTACACCAAGACTTTCCTTTTATTAAAGCAGCAATCTGTGAAGGTGAAATGAGGTGCAATAAAATGTGATTCGATTTTTTCAATAACAAATGAGGGTAGGTCAGATATAGCGCAGCACTGTAAAACAGTGAAAAGCTTATGTTACAACGTCAGCTTCTACTTCCAAAACTGTAACAGTCCTTTATCCTAAACAAGTAAAACATCTTAGTCTTTTATTTGAATTTAAAAATAAATTTCTTTTCAAATAGGCTTTTGAAAATAAGATAAGAATACTTGCAATGAAGAAGGAACGTGGGTGTATCATGCTGTTCAACATGGTTTTTCATTTCGCCCTAAAGACTGTACTTCCAAACTGTTAAAGAAGGTTTTTGACGAAAAGTTTTCGTATGCATGCACAAAATGTGAAGAAATTGTATGCAGCGTTTTTGAAAACATTTCTATGGACTCTCTTAAATCTGAACTTTCTTCTGTAAACTGCATCGCTGTATATTTTAATTGTTTAAACCACGAAGATATTCCGTGCGCTATTTTTCTGCAAGTAGAGGAATTTGTGTAGAAATTTTAGAGGTAAAAAATTTAACAGAGGAAACTTCATAAAAACTTTGGTGAAATCTTATTATCTTATTTAAATAGATTCGCATTCAAAATGTTCAAAGTTATACATCGAAGCTATCGATTTTCTTAAATCTGATTATCCTTGCATTGATATTTGAGGATAAATACTGCTTCAAATATGGTAATAATAATTCACCACATCCCAAATAGTAGATTTCATCCAAAATCAAGCCAGAGGAAATTTTCCATAATGAATGCTGCAGTTCTACTAATTTTAATATAATATCTTTCTACTCGCAAAGTTCACATATCATACAGACAGGTGCAATTTTGGTGGCGCAAAGAGAGGAAGTACCAATAATGTTTTCTATAAAATGAAATCTCATTGCACAGCAGATTACCCTACGTCTCCACTGGCAATTTTTCTTACCATAATAAATGAGGCAATTTCAAAGCGTGCTTTAAAAGATGTGCCGAAATTTTTTTTCAATTTTAAGAGATAGTCTAAAACCCTTTATCTAGTGTCTAGCAAAAATCAAAGTATAAGAGTACTTTAAGCTGTCTAAAATAAATTTCTACTATGGTTGTAAGAATGGACTTACACCACTTTCAAAACCAACCGCTCATACGATGTAGTGGGCATTAACAATTTACATCTTTAGGGTACGTTTAAACGGTGCTACTTTTCGTGCAACAACGCATGCAATGTTGCGTCATGCCTCTTCTTGTTTGCACATAATTAAGAGGTATAATCTCAGATTAGTCAGAAAATGTTATTGTTAGTGTTATATTCCGCGATTGTTGCTGCTGCAAGTATTATAATTTTAGGTAAAAGTAGAAAAAGAAAAAGTAATAAATCCACGATTTTCTCATAAGACGTTCGAACATTTCGGAAAAGGTTACAATGAACGGTGATGCTTTTTTAAGAAATTTTACAAGAACGTCTACAAGTGATTTTCAAAAACCACTGATTTGTCAAATTATTACCCAACAAGTTTCTAACATGAGAAAGGCTATACCCATCAGTAACATTAAGTTTTTTAGCTATTGAGTATTCATCTAACATATGCACTTAAGATATAGGTTTCGACTATATCCACATTCCGCTCAATTATTTTACTTCACAACAACTTATACTACGTCAATATGTAAACAGATATGGAATCGAACATCCTAATCGCGCCGATGGCTATTAACCTCTCATCGAAGACACCCGTTGCGGAGAACAACTACTGGGGTTTATTTAATTGAGAGAGTCGACTTTCCAATCGCTTTAGTATGTTGTCGTCTGTCAGAAAAATAAAATGTAATATTGTATTCGTTTTGCTTGAAGAAGAAACCTTCCTTTTCTTTAGGAATCAACCCACTCTCTAACGTTTACGGGAATACCCAGAATGAAGAGAAACTTAACTTTACGAACAAATCAATGATCGGGGAAGTCGAATCGTTATTTGGACAAAGTTTTGATAGTCGTTATTTAAACAACCTGCAGCGCAGATTATATAAGAAGGTGATTGAACGTAAAATCTATAACTGAAATAAGGCCTTTGTAAACGGTTAGTGATTTATTCGGACCCTCCCTTTACAATGCCTATGTAGAATCTCTCAAATATGGTCTGGAATACCGTGTTGCACGGTGTGTTGCAACTAGCTTCTCATTTCGAATGGAAACACGTGCGTTCTATTTGCGGCCTCCTCGTGCGCACATATTTGATGCATGTACCATCGCATGCATCATTTTGCCTCTAGTTGCATGATTCATGTTGCACGAAAAGGGACACCATCTAAACGTACCTTCATGTTAATAGACGGAGAGTTTCCTAACAAACTAATACTAGATACTAACACCAAAAGTACAATAAAATATAACTCTCTAGCTCAAACTCAAGATATGGTACTGAACTGACTAATTTTTCAATTAATCATAAGGCGAAAAATAGTTAAATATGTCGTTTTATACATCCATCTTTTGCATATCGTAAATTTTATTTGACTCTCTTCAGGGAAGGTGAACCCATTAATCAGTGAGAACAAATAAAAAGTAAAAGCATTTTTTTGAACGATTTTAATAATTTCTATTATGTACGGAAGTGTTCTGAACATACAGTAAATGTCAGTTATTATTACAGCAGTTTTATTGTGCAATATAGCTGAGCGTGTATGGCTGGCTTAAGTTACTAAGAACTAATCGAATTGTTAATTGCAAAATTTGTCGCGGACAGAGAAAGTGAGTTAATAAAAACTTTGTATTACAAGGAAAACTTTGAACAAGAGAATTTTAAATTAAAAGAAACTAAAAAATGTGAATTCGATGCCATATGTCGAGTTCGATTGAAGAAAGTGTTCGATACGAGTGTGTGAAAGTGTTCCTAACGAGTTCCAACTCTAAAGTCGTCAGGTTCGAACTTTTTACTTTCTCGGGTTGAACGCATACAAAAAAAGTAGATGTCAATGTCAGTTTGTTTTTTGCTGTGATTTTCTGGGTTTTTTTGGCTCAGTGTATCCAATAAATAATAAAAATGGAAGAAATAATAGATTTTTTTATGGAATCTTCCTCAAGTAATGAGTGCGTGTTTTTTGTAGCAATCCACGTTTTTATCCAACAAAACTTGCTCAAAGAATAAAACATAATATCAACGTGATCAGCTGATTGTCAAATAATTTACAATAATTTACACACACAACCGTCATTGGATTCTGTTTCGTTCGATTGAACGGATTGGAACCTTTGATTCCAGTTCTGACCTAGGTTTCTCAATCGAACTCGACAATAGATAAGTGTTCGATAGAATGACGTAAGGGAACAAAAATATTGCAATATATCTGGACCATTCTTGCAAATTCAAGTAAATAAATTTGCACATGTCTTGAAAAAAGCTGATTTTGAATGCACTACTCTGCATTATTGATCCAACGACGTTAGTATAGTTGGCAATTGGATGAGAAATATTTAGCCAACAATGACTGGTAACGAAAAATTCAAATTATTGATTAGCAGAAAATCGAAAAATCATCGTTGTTTTAAAGGAGTCGGTTTTCATGAAAACAACAAGAGAACATAGATTTTATCTGATATTTTAGAGGGATATTTGAGAAAATGCGATAACGATTTGACAAGATATTCGAAAAAAACATTTTGCTTGCTGACAACTGTTCGGCTCATCCAATCCAATCGATAATTTGCGATTGATCAAACCACAATGGTTGCAAATCCCAAAAAGTTGGCTAAAATATGAAAACGTTTTTCAAAATTCACAAAACTTGATATACAGGAGATTTTTTAGGTCACTGGTTCACTGATTACGAGTCTGAAGTCAAATTTACAAAAGCCAAAATGGTGGTATCAATATAGCGGCTGACATTTTGAAAATCATTTATTTTTCACAAAATTTGGTATCTAAGGGTTTTCAAGGTGGTTGATTACGAATCTGAAGTAAAATTTGAAAAGAACGGAATGAGAAATGAAATATTGTAATAAAAATAGTTTTTACTATACAAAGTGTTCGTATTCTACGTAGGAAATACTCTGCCAATGTTTTGACCCCCTTGCTCTATCTTTGCCCCAATTTTTGGGACCAAAATTCAGAATATATAAATAAAAGGGGTAAATAATTAGAAAATCACTTATTTGCAAAATTTTTGACTTAAGTAATGGAAAGCTTAAAATTTCACGACCTAGCAATACAAATTATGGATTTAACGTGTTGATATTGTATATAAAAATCTAAAAACAAATTATAACTCATTTGTACCTTTTTATTTACTTCCTAATTCTAAATTATCCAAAAACTTGCCATAAAATATATCCTCGGTGTTATTTTCGGTTTCCAAATTTTCTTCTGAATCTGATTCACTTTCCGTGTTTTCTTTTTTCTTCAAAAAATAATTCCTTTACAGTAGTCGATGTTGAGGGCTGTGATGCAATTTCTTCTTTTTCTTCAACTGAGAGTAATTCAATTACTTCTGAAGGAAGCGATAATTTTCTTCGTTGCTGTAAGCGGTCTTTTATACAAGAGTATAAGAGGGTCCGATGAATCCATTGCTCGATTATTCCATACTGCAAATTTTCCCGCTTTAGTGCAAATTTCTCTGATTTAATATTTATGAAATCTAAGGTAGTTGCGTCACAAATAGGACAAGCCTGATAAGATTTAAAGTGAGATATAATTGAAATCTTATTTTCAAAAATTCCCCTGATCTTACTTCAATCTCATAATTTTTTTTCAAAGCTTTAATATCTTTCTCTAGATTTGTTTTTTCTGTTATTATATTTGTCACAGTTTCTTTCGTATACTGTAATTTTATCGGACTACAAAAGCGTATTGACTGTGAAGTTTGGTTATTCCACAAAATTATCTTATTAGAGGTAACAAATCGGAGTGGAATCATTGTTGTGGCAAATAAAGAAGAATCTAAATCCTGTGATGTCCCTGGGTCCGTTTATTGTTGTTTATAATTCGCCTACCCACATACTAACCACAATTCGCCATAACCACATACTAATTCCGCTGTATCAGTCACAGATAACTCCGTTACTCTGCAGTCTGCTTTTGCTTTCAATACTTTTTTATAGGTTGGGTAAAAATATCACTATTTTGTACTTTCCCAGTGGAAAAAAGAAGCATTCTAAAGGCATTTAAAAGATCTTCTTGGGAAGACATAAGGCCTCCTTTTCTATATCCTAATCCATTTCTTTTTTATATAGGCATGTCTGCGGAAAGAAGGCCTTTTAAAGAAGGTGTTTTCCCTACAGAAAAGAAGGCCTTCTTTATATCTACTTTTGAATGAATTAGAAAGGAATTTTGTGGAACAACTCTTGAATTATAGACATTTCTATTTATTTTTTAGCTTTTTTTCCTTATGACCCCATGGAGACTTCAAATGTCTCCAACAATCCTCCCAAAAACCTTCTTGAGGAGGTCTTTTAGAATTTTAAAATCATTCTATATTCCTCCTCAGAGAAGGACTTTTCACATTTCCCACTGGGTTGCTTCCTTTACAAATATTTACGTATTGTCGTTTGCTAAAATTATTTTCTAAAATAAATGCCAGAGCTTCTTCTGGAGTGTACAGCGTTGGCATTTATGTTGAAGTTAGCAAAGTACACTGCTTAATTTTGCAGGCCTTGTTGGACTTTGGGTCCTTAATGACCGCTGCTAAATCGGTTTTCCCTTTCTTCCTATCTGCTGTACTTGCTGCTTTTAACATAAGTTGATCATTGTCTTTCTTTTTTTTACATAATTCAGCTTCTCTATAATTGTGTCTGACTCCATCCACTCACCATGCTTTTTCTGGAAAATATTCACTCTTCTATGTGAATTTTCCCATCGTACTGACAAATTGGTATAGAGTAATCGGCATTTCTCTCGTATAGTTCTTCATGATGTGATTAAGTACTGGTGCAAGTTTATGTTCTTTTACATTCCCTTTATGCCAAATGTCGAAAAGTTTCATATTTTTAATTCCGTAACAACTTTGAAAATAATTAATTTCTATGAAACCGCAAGCAATCGCAAGTAAAAATTTCGTGTACGTATTTATCTTTACATGCTTTTTAAACGTATTGCAAAATTTTAGCAAACAAATGCAGGTAAAAAGATGCACTTGGTAAGGATATTTATTCCCCGGTATACTAAAGGTACAAGTTAACAATTTTTATATCAAAATAAAATACTTACCTGTAGTATACGCTTTTCATATTCACAATATTCACAATATATTGAACAACTTCTAAAATACAAAAACACACATTGTAAATTACTCTTCACTTTTCAACTAATGAATTGCAACTGAAATGCAAATGACTAATTAGAAGTTTTTGTACCTATTTTTTAACCCCCAACGCAAAAAAGGGGTGTTATAAGTTTGACTTGTCTGTCTGTGTGTCTGTCTGTCTGTGGCATCATAGCTCCCGAACGGATGAAGCGATTTCAATTTAGTTTTTTTTGTATTAAAGGTGACTTATGTGCGAGTGTTCTTAGACATGTTTGATGAAAATCGGTTGAGCCGTTTAAAAGTTGTGGGGGGTAAAAGTGGGGAAGAATAACCAAATGTCTGCAAATATACTCGAGTGGGGTCTCAAATGAAAGCGCACTGAAAGAGAATATTGATGACTTAATCGAGAGTATTCTTAGCTTCATATTTATAAAAAAAATATTATATTAAAGAGTTGAAGACTAATATAAACATTAAGTAACAATTATTACTTTTAGAAAC
>QYTT01079474.1:0-55864 GCA_006980735.1 Dasypogon diadema
GAAATGCACAAACTCTGTCCTAGTCTAAAAAAAAATTTCCTTAAACTTTCTGTTTCTTGGTTTGGTTAAATTGAGTTTTTAATATTTAAATCTTTCCAGGTACTCTTTCTGCCAATAATAGTGTATGTGCCAGCGTTGGCCTTCAATCAAGGTACAAATCTCAGTGGTAACTTTGTCTTTAATTTAATGTCTTCCGCTCTTTGCAGTTACTGGAGTCAACATATACCTTATAGGTGGAATTGTTTGTGTAGTGTGTGTCTTCTACACAATAATTGTAAGTTTATAAGAAGATATCCATAGCTGCGTCTTTCTAATATTCCCAACGTCGACTACTTCTAGGGTGGAATCAAAGCAGTTGTACATACCGACGCCTGGCAAGTTCTAGTTATGTTCCTATCTGTGGTTGTTGTCACAATTCTCGGCACTATAGCACTCGGTGGACCCGCAGAAGTTATAAATCGAGCCTCTGAAGGAGGTAGAATTAAGTTCTTCAAGTAAAATTTATTCACATCAAAATTTGAAGGCGGATTTCTGAAGAGTGGCGTTTATGTTTTAGCATGACACCTTCCATGTACGAAAGACATTCATTCTGGAGCGTCCTAATCGGAGGATTTTTATATTGGACATCCTTCAATTCCGTAAATCAAACAATGGTGCAGCGATACATGTCATTACCCAATAGAAAAAGGGCTGAGATATCCATAGCAATGTTTACTGTGGGTATAGCACTCTTCGTTTCTGTTTGTTGCTTTGCTGGTTTGCTGATTTACGCGGCATACTACAAGTGTGATCCACTGTCTTCCGAATTAATTATGGTTAGTGTCCCACTTAAGAGACATAAATTACATACAAATCCTTGATTCTTTTTCCCAGGCCGATGATCAACTCTTTCCTATTTACGTAATGCAAACAGTCGGCACTTTACATGGCATTCCTGGTCTATTCATTGCGGGAGTTTTTGGCGCTGCACTTAGTTCCCTGTCGGTGGTTTTGAATTCAACATCGGCCGTTATTCTTGAGGACATAATTAAAGGCTGCTTTAAGATGAAGTTGTCTGAAAGGAGTGCATCGTTACTGGTTAAGGGGTCCATTCTTTTACTGGGCGCTCTCTCAATGGCTCTTTTATTCGTAGTGGAAAAATTGGGTGGAATTCTAAGCGTAGCGACCTCACTTTCTGCAATTGCAGCCGGGACAACTTTCGGCATTTTCACTCTGGGAATGTTGGTTCCATGGAGTAATACAAAGGGTGCAATCGTTGGTGCTATTTGTGGTGCAATTATGTCAGGGTGGATATCTTTTGGCACACAGGCAGCTCTGGCATCAGGAGAAGTTGTACCACACAAACTTCCAGTATCCGTTGAAGAATGTGTTCTTAATGCAACTAGCTTGGTTGAAAGGGTCTACCCGGACGAATCGGACGTTTTTCCACTATATCGACTTTCATTTCACTGGATCAACCCTATAGGTGTGTTTACTGTTATAGTTGTGGGTACCATTGTTTCCTTCCTAACCGGACCCACCAACCTAAAGACAATCGATCCTGAGCTCATCTCACCAATAATCTACAGGTAAATTAAAATTAATCAATTAAAAGCGACACAACTGTAAAAGAGGGCTACATTTACTTGCAGATTTTTGCCAAAAGAATGTTTCCCAGTGCCACTCGACGATGGCAATCGTACAAATCTCACTAGAGACGTAACCGCCGGAACGTTTACATTCCTTCTGTCAGAAGGCTCTTCCACAAACAGTGTGAACAAAGTTCGTACGGCATTTTCCAGCATCTTCTGAAAAATAACTCGAAATTTGCATTTTCAGACTGTAGCACTGGTCAGCTGAGGCTAAAGGAATTCGACAACTGTAGGCATAACGTAGGAAAATTGTTAGCTTGTGAACTGAATCCAAAGAGTTGTGAATGTTGGTGTTTTGCGTAATGTTGACCACAGCTAGTTCACGAATGTGTGATTGTTCAAGTCAGTAAAGTATTCGTAGTTTAGCCGTACTGAATAGTTTTTATATTGTGACAACATTCTGTGATAAAAGAAAATTATTTGGGTGTTTGGATAACGTTTTTCAAATAAAATTTTATTATGTGCCAACAATGTTTTCTTCCCTGTGAACTGGAGATGTAATACTCTCACGAACTTTACAACGTGCCTATTTACCAAGAAGCATTACGAGTATTACGACGCGAGTTCTACCCACGTATCTGACAAAAGATGAACAACGATAAAACATTTCAGCAAAAAGTTTCAGAAAAGTTCATTTATATCTGCTTTATTCATCTCTGGCACAAAACAAGTAGTAAGAAATTAAAATTCAATTGAAAATCTACCTCCTGTCCCGAAACGAGGAGAAAATGTTTGTACTCAGAAAAATATTTCCATCATTTCGACATTTGAGTAAAAACTACAATTTCTTAAATTTCTTTCGAATTAACTTGACAAGCTAAAAAAGGCATTTAATACACACCGCGGTTTGTGCTATTTACAATTACAATTTACATTACTCCATCTCCATCGACAAGAAATGAGAATTTTATAGTCTCAGTGTCGTACCGCTCACGGCAAATGCATTTTATTCCATTTTGAATTGTTCCTCTGACAATTTCCCATGTCCCATCGAAATTAATTATCAAATCAACTGAAAAAAGTATTAAAATCGAAAAGTTTTATCTAAACACATTGGGAATATTTCAAAGTTTGATGCTTGCACCAAAAAAGTTCTCTTCTATAAATAAAATGACAGGAAGGGAATTTTTCGTCGCAATATAATTCGCATGTGAAATTAGAACAGAAGGCATATAGCATGTGAGCAGAGTTGGTAGTGTTATCGCTTCTCGGCCTTATGGCTAAGATCAAAGTGTAGTATCTGTTCTTATCAGCTTAACATCTGATAGATCCCCCATAGGGGGACAACAAATGTTAAACTGATTTTTGGAAATTGGCGGGGTGCTAGGGGCTTGCTCCACCTCTGCCGCGGGTTGGCCTGGTATTGCAGTACCGCCAGGATCGGCCCAATAAATTATTCTCAAAGAAATTGACTGGTTGTTTTTTGTTCCATTAAAAAGCAGCGGGTGACTTCTCCCTTGATTGTGGGGAGTTTATGGGATTTTGGAGGTATTGACCGCCATTTACATCCAAATTCAATTTTTCTCGCTTTTATAACCGGATTTTGTTTGTCGTTGCTGTTGCCGCCGGAAATTTAAAATAAAAAAAAATGCCGGTCCCAGGCTGGGAAGATGGGCTGGAAAAACAAGCGACGCCGCGGCTGCGGCCGCTGTAAATTGAAGCTCGTTGGCAAACTCTTAACTTTACAGTGCAGCCAGCTGAAGTGTGTTTTTTGAGGCAAAAATAAATTAAAAAATTTGATGAGGGTGAAGGACGGCATCTGTGCGCCATCTGATATAAGAAAAGCTCAAGGATCTGCGCGGCTTCACCCCGCATCTTTCTCGCTCTTTTGCTTAATATTTTTATATTTTCGGATGGAACGCTCCCTACAATGCAGCGTTTCTTCCCCTTTTCAATCAAATATTTTAAATTTATTTTGGCAATGGCTTCCTAACCTCAAAAGCACGACACTGTGAATATAGCTGCGCTGCACAAAGTTAAGAATTTGCCAACGAGCTTCAACTGCAGTGTCCGCAGCCTCAGCAGCCCATTGAAACGGGCTTCAACTTGCGGCAGCTGCCGCAACTGTATCGTTGTATTAATTTATTGGCTTCTTTCTTTCTTTTTCGAGCAGAGTGAGCTCCCGCTGCCGCTGTTTGTTGTTCAGCTTCGGGTTTCGGGCAGCCTAAAACAATGTGTGTGACGTGAACGAGCTTTCGTGTATTTTAATTGGGCGTGCGCTTTAAGGCCCAAATCCAAATGCACGCCGCAATCAGCAGGCTGCAAGCTTCATGAAGCTGGGAAACCAAATGAACATGAACGCCGCAAGCTACGAAAAGCTTCATTCTGCCAACCTAAAAGAAATTTGTTGACATTTTTTCTCTCGGCTTAATTTTCGTTATTTACATATCGTATATAAACGGATTCTGCAATTTGCCTAACCTCACTCAGCTTCAGCTTTTTTGAAGCCAGCTTCATGCTGCCTGCATTCGGATAGCTTTAACAGGACTCCATATACCGGTATGCCGCCTGCTGCTTACGGCGAGCATTTGCACCCAAACAAGAACGATTTTTTATAAACGCTTTGACATAGGAGGAAGTAGTCTGATGACTCATGTCAGACCACTTTCACCTACCTTAAAATTGTTCTTGTGCGAGTACAAAATCGCAGCTCCATGGCGTGGAACTATAGGAGGTTTTGCCATAGCTCCTTTTATTTTATCGCAATGGAGAAACTGGAAGAGGGAAGCAGTTTTTATTCTTGTGTTAGTGAAAGGATTTATTTGTTAAAGTTCTCGCCCATATTTCCCTTTTGGCTTTGCACTGATGAAGACTCCTTTAAATTAAATTAAATAAAAAAATTCTCAGAAAAAAAGAAACATATTTTGTGAGTTCTCTTTATTGAATTTTATATCATGGGATGAAATTCATATCCACCATAAGGTTTGACTTCAATGAAGATTGCACGTCAACTTAAAAGTTGCGAGTTTTTTTGTTTATTATGAAAAAACAGAAAGATATTCGGGAAAATTTCCAGACGATAGAAATTTGTACCCAAAATAGAACCGAATTGACGATGAAATGATCTAACACATATTTCTAGAAACACGTTACTATCTTGTAAGACGATGACAATGGAATTATAATTAAACTTAGAATGAAAGTATGTAGCAACATATAATATAACGGATACTTCTATTGATGCCATAGAAAACCATCTCGAAATGTTTTAATTGTTCACACAAATTATCCAACTGCAAATTTAAATAATTCGTACAGGCAGCTCATTTCTACCTTCCCTTTAGATCTTACTCTCACTTAGCGTATAATTTCTAAATTTCCTTGAATGAATTTACTTTAGGCTTCCAATTCAAGGGCGACACCGATTTTGTGGCCTCCTGCGTTGAAGTTCTTGCCATCAATTAGTGTAGACAGTGTCAGTGTGATTCCTGCACAACACAATAGCTCTTAATATCGACTCAGAAACTAATTTTGTGCAGCCACTTACCGTCACGCAACTTCTGTTGGTATCCCAAACCTACTTGACTGGCATTGTTAACCTTAGCACGAAGACTTGCGTCCTTATCAAGATTGTATTTAGCTCCGATTCCAAATTTAGTGGCGTTTGATCCCGACGTCCATGACAATTGGACACCGCAATCCAGTTGGTTCGAGCACTTCTGGTAGATCGATCCACTAAATTCTTGACCATCGTTACTGAAATAATTTCACAAAATTAAAAATCTCGTTTTTTACGTGCACAGCACAACAAGTCACTTACACACTGGTGTGAAGCACAAAATCCCCAGTTGTATAGCCCAATGCAAAGTTGTTTGTTGTGATCTTTGATTTCTGAGTGTCGAAGGCAGATTGGTACCCTGCTAACCATCCCTGGTAGCCGAACACAGCAGACGCATTTATTAGTGGTCCAGCCAAATCAACATTAACGTCCGAATCGAATTTCACATTCTCGTGTCCGTAGCCAACTTTGAATTTTCCATTTTTGTTCCTGATAACAATTTAATGCAAATTTTTTCTTAGATTTTAATACGAATGATTCTACCCTGATTGTGGAGCAAACGATCCCTCAAAGGATAATTTAAGTCCCTCTAAAAACTGATCTTGGACAGCAACTTCAGTGAAAAGTGTGTTGTCAGTGTTCCACTTTTCAGTGAAGGTCAGTCCGCAATCTTTCACTTTGTATTTAGTTTCCAGGGAGCCAAAAACTTTCCCGGTGTCTTGGTTAGAATGCCCACTAGTTGTGAATTCGATCCCAGAGTCAGTTTTTGTTTTGCAATCCAATTTCCACAGACCAAAGTGATATCCTTTTCCAAAAATATCACGTGCTTGTTTCCCAAGATCTGAGTATGATGGTGGAGCCATCTAAAAATAAAAAAGAGTGCATGAGTACAGAGAATATTATAAGGTCCTCGCCGACTTTCAAATTCGCATTACCTAATCGAAATTATTCGTGGGTTTTCCCTTAATTTGAACAAATATTGCAAGCGTCAAAAGTCTAACAGCCCCACATTAAAGAAAGGGGACTGAATACGATTAAACAGGAAACTACAGGAGGCTATACAATAGTACGGCTCAAGAGGGGCAACAAAGGATTTGTCATTTTCCAAAATATGATTAATAGCAACAAAAATAAAATAAATAAAAACGTTGGGGAAGGACCGTGATAAGTTCCTTAGAGAAAAAAAATATTAAAAGGAAAAGGCATACTGAGTAAAAGTTCTGCACATGAGCGCACCAAGGGTGCCAAATGGAGCAGGTGCATGAAGCAGGATCGAATACATAAGATAAGAGATATGAATATATAAACAATCGAATCGAACCAAAGTTCCCTGAGTGGGGTGTTCTGCATAAATGTACGTCTAGTATGCCATTTATTGGAGTAATCGTCCTAAGGGCTGATTGTATAGTACTTCTTCGATCCAACAATTTGGTGGACTTCATCCCAGCCATGTGAAAAATACCAGAATAATTCTTGTCGGATGATTACGCAATTTTCAACCACTTATTCCTGAGACGGAAGTTTCGTTGTAGTGATTACCAGTCCCCAAAAAGGTGAAAACTTAGGATTTAACACATAAGTTAATTTTGTGCCAAACTCACTGGACTTTTACACATTGAACACGTGAAGCACGATCGCGCCGCGCCGCTTGACACCTCAAAGCATCGATTTTCCCTTCTATTTTTTATTTAGGACAAATTAAAAATGCATTCTGAACACGAATCTGGTAGCGATTTTTATTATCAAAAATTGCCAATGGTGTTCTCTGTTACAGGGTATTTCTACATTTCACAAAAGTGTGGCAAATCTGGATTTTTATCAGTTTTATTTTAATGACGATCTTTTAGTAGACACAGCACACCTATAACATCTCCAATATTAAACATGACTCGATTTCTTTGGTGAATTTTCTCTCTCTCGATACACTTCCGATCAGAAGATGATTTAACACCTTCTAATCGGTCGTAATTTCTATTTTTAAGGCACATGAAGTGTCTCAGTAAATAGTCGAGAACTCCTTTCTTTTCAAATATGTTTAGACATTCCTAGCCGGTCGCCAAAGAAAGAAGTTTATATTCGATAAAAAGATACTTCACAGCGATCAGGTCAAGGCGAATGGGGTCAATGACACGCCTCAGCCAAGCGCTCAGAAAATCTAAAATTACCGAAACGGAACGAGACTACATCCGTTCTTTTCTTGTGAACAATAAGTTCATCTTCCTACCTTCAATGTTTCTCTTCACTTTGATCTATGTTCTCTTCGTCCGCTTGCCCGAGTAACTTTCGTGAATAAATCAGCAATTGATGCCAAAATATCTTCCGTACTAATTTTAATTTTAGGCAACGGGAATTATTCCCGACTTGTGAAAAGTCCGATATATATATATATATAAAAACCCTTGCAAGCGTTTAAACACAGACCAAATTCCAATTGGAATCAGCGTTTGCTAGCGATTCTAGTCAAGCTTTTGCGACTCTTTTTGGCGATCTAATTATGGACAGATAGAAACAAGTCAGAAATGCGACTTAAAACACACGAAATCTTCCACTCTACTAAAGGCTTTAAATTAACAAACTAACAAAATTCCAGGGTGATATAACCGCATATCACAAATGAAAGAACAAATTTGCAGATCAATTACAGTCATCTTGCTTTCTATTGATTAGTATGAAATCAGGTGACGTCACAATGCACCAGATTCTACATAAAAAATCCAATGCTCATCTTACTTTTCAGTAAAGCAGCAGCAAGATTATTAGAAATTAAAAAGTCAGTGCATAAGAGACCCCCCAGTCTTGGAATATCTCGTGTTTGCCGCTCAACATTTCTTATTACGTAATCAATGTGGAAATGAGTTTTGTGAACCGGCTTCGCAAACTGAGAATAAATTTTCCGCAATTACTTAACCGCTTCGATTAATACACTCCGAAATAACACGCTAGGCCCTTTTTTAAACCTGGCACGCTAAACATCCCCTGGTTATAATTCTCGAAAAACCAAATGAACTCATCAATTGACTTTACTTACTTTTACAATTTTTATAACGTCTTTTGAATCAAAGGGGAAATGCACGAAGGACAGAACAAACGCTTGCAAGTTAAATAAAAATACAAGGAATTTGGCTCCACAAGAACTTTATTTCACAAAAACTTGGTTCACTTTGCTCATACGACGTTGTTGGCAGAAACGATGATTGCCGAACCTCCTAAATCTGCACAACGATCTGCATTACCTCTTGTGCACTGTAAATTACGGCACACTTCACGTTACTGAAAAACATGTGAACTTAATAAAGGTTGCAGGAACAAAATAGAGGTGGCGCTGGCGCTGTCATTTTTGTTTGGCAATGGTGCGTGTACTAATTTTTCAATTGTTCTAAAACGTGTACTAAATCGTATTAAAATTGTACAATTGTAAGGTTAAAAAAGAGGGCACTGTAAATGACAGGTTTAAAGAGCAGGCTATAAATGACAGGTTTAGATGGGTAAGTAAATGGGGTTTAAGGTTCAAGGCCAATAAATAAACTTGTGGTCCACTTGGTTAAGCGGCGGCTCGCAATGCCAGAGATCAAAGGTTCAAATCTGGCGCTTTAGTATTTCTTTCATTTTATTGACACTTGTTTGTTTCAGGAAAATATAATTCAAATTTAATACTATATATATTTTGGATTCAACATTTTCTTGGTTTAGCAGTTGTTTATTCAACAACGAATTCTTGTAGCATTGCGATAACTTTCTTTAAAATCTTAAAGACAATAATTTGTTGAGAGGGAAATGTCAAAATTTTATTTTACTTTTGTGGGCAGAATAGTATTTACTAAGGCCGGCCAGGTGGCGTCTTTCGGGACCAATTAGCTTGCCGGCTGAGAAGAACAAGAAGAAGCATTGTACTTTGTTTTCTGTGTTTGGAGATCTACCGTGAATTGCTGAAGATCTAATTTTAACTCACAAATATGCTAGCACAAATATTTTTGTTCGTAAAAAGGGTAAAATTCTATTTCGTTCCAGAAATTTTGTCACAAGAAATCTTTCTAGAAAATCGCTGTGAACATATATATATCGGTTATCTGCGGTGGAATTTTTTATTGGTATATAAGTGAAAGTGAAATAAAGTAATAACTCGTGGGAAAAAAGTTATCCGACAGTAAATCTCGTTTTCAAAATGGAAAAATTAGTTAATATTGCGGAAAATAAAGAATTTGGTAGACATGTAGTTGCTTCCAGTCATATAAATGCAGGAGAAGTGGTTGTGGATGAACTTCCGTTTGCATTTGGCCCAAAACAAAGCAGTCCAATTATTTGTTTGGGTTGTTATGCCCCGGTTAATATAAATGATATAAGTTCAAAGTGTGTAAAATGTGGGTGGCCGTTATGTAGTGAGTGTATAAATATTGAAGATCATAAAGCCGAGTGTGAAATATTCGCAAACGCTAAAGTTCAATTCCAAGGACAGGAGGATTCAGGCTATTGCTCCCAATTGGATTGCATAACACCTTTAAGGTGAGTTCCTCTAAAAATAACAGGAATTTCATTCTGTACAATTTCTATTAAGGAATAACGTTAATGAACTAACAAAGAAGAAGATTTCTGTTACTTTGTAAACAAAATTTTGAATGTATTTAAAGTTTAGTACCATTGTTCAGTATTTATTGACAGAATACAAAGTGTATCAACTATAACACAAATTGAGGTGTTGTTTTATGCCAAAGGGTACCCAAGTGAAATGAAGGATAGAAGTAATTTAAAACAATTCTTAGGACAGTATGTCCAAACAAAACTTCGGTACATAAAACAATTGTTCATTTTCTGCTATAAATCTCATGTAGACATTAAAATCAAACTCATAAAAGAATTTTATAATATAAGTTTTCGAAGCAGGTTAATTAATTTAAATAAGAAAAATCTCAAACTAACGACGCAACAAAGCAAAAATAGCGAGCGGAAGCGCTTGTGAGGAAGCATATTTGAAGCGCTTCTTTCTGCGGACGTGCCTACGTAAAAAAGCATTGAAGCGGAATAGGAAAGTGAAGCACTGCTTCCAAAGAAGCGGTTAAATAGGGCATTTGAAGCGATTTTTTTTCCGCTGGGATATGAAGCGACACATGAAAATAAAATCTATATGTATATTTTTGGAGTGCGCCATAATAGCTTATTTGCAATTTATTTGGGAGAAATCAGCGTTTTTTGTTTTACATGATATTAGATAGCAATAAAATATGTTTGTATATATTTCTCGAAAATTTGTAAAGAAGGAATTCTAATTGTATTCTATAATTGTTGTGTTCTTATATATTTTTATCTTTTTCAGAATATATGGGCCTTAAATCTAAAATATATGGACCCATTTTAATTTATATCGGTGCAAAATAACAATTTTTTGACATTGCAGTGAACTATTAAGGTCAATATGATGTGACCCAATGTTATGATTTTTAATATTTTTCCCGTGCAATGCGTACTTTTCAAGATATATCAGTTGACAATTTTAATCCTTTAAAATCCCAAACTTTTATATCTTCTGAGAATTTGCATTCTTTGAAAAAATGGCTCGAGTAAATTAAAAAAAATTAAATTGACTTTAACGATGTCTAAATAAAAACGAAATTTCAATATACGAGGAGTGATCAAAAAGTTCGTATACTCCCATATTTTCAAGGCAAGTGGATTTTATTAGCAAAAAAATAACTTTACACTTGTGCGGACCACACAAATTTTGTATAAACACGCTAACGTATTCAGAAGCAATTATCATTCAAACATTAGTATTTAAGGTGAACGGACTAAATTGAGGAGATGGAATATCGCGCTTTAATAAAATATACTGTTTGATGTCGCCGAAGGAGATTAGAAGATTCTGCTCTAGTATATTCAATAGTAAGTTGTTAAGTGGTGGCACAAATTCAACCTTGGAAAAATTCCGACTGAGAATGAACATCGGGCTGAACGTCCATCCACGTCGTCCACTTTAGACAACGTGACATGATCCGTGCCTACCCCAGTGAGACGAAAACTTATACGAGATATTCAGGGATATAAATTAAAGTGTGCTTGTTCATAAAAGTATCAATGCATAAGAATATCATGTAGTATCCAGCATTCAATGATCCTAAAGACTTTTCCATATCACTTCTATTACACAAACAGTAGTGCCTGTTCAAAAATTCAATGAACACAGCAACCGTTTTAATCCAATATAATAATATATAATAATCTCCAACACCTGCTTAGTGATTAGGTTCACTGGTGTTTTTGTTTGCAATATATGGTAAAATAAATTTATGCTGCTACGAATTTTCTTGCATCTTTTCCACAATTTTTATCTTTTATTCTTTCAAATTCGAAAAATCTTCTCATATAAGGGATTACATATATACGTATCGGCATATATAACACATAAAACTAACAATCTTAATCACAGAATTATAAGGCATAAAATTTCTATCGTCAGAGTGAAAAATTGGCTCCTTCCCAGAAATAATTTTCCAAACATCAAGCACGAGATGTACAGGCAGCAACAATTTTTCCTTTGGGACGGAAGAAAAAATTTTTAAAAAATAATCTCTTTGAAAAGTTCTAACCGAGAGAAATTCTTAAAAGTATTTAATTACCTATTTCACAATTGACATTAGAAATTGATACAAATGTATTCCTTGCTGCTTGAAATGCATCAGAGACAGTGCAAGAAAATAATGGAGGTGCTCACATTTGTACAATCAATCACTTTTGCAGTTGTTATATTCCCATTTATCACAAAGCTTTATATAATTTTTCACCCGAAAATGAAATTCTAAAATTAAAACGAGCTTTATAGTGACGATCACGAATAGTTAGTGAAAACTAATGTCAGTTCTCTGGCAGCATCCTTTACCTACGGTCCTCCCAAACAGGAATTAGCTAGTGGTTCAAGTAAGGTGGAAGATAATAGATATAAAGCCGTGTAGTGTTCAATTTTCCTGATTTAGAAAATGTACAAAAAATTTAATATTAAATGGAACGAGGTGTTGGGTAGATATCCCGAAGCTGCTAAGGATATCTTTAGTGAAGAAGTGATAATAGAAGAGATGCCATTTGTTTGTGGACCCAAACTTAGTTCTCCAGCTCTGTGCTTGGGATGTTATTGTCCAGTAAGCAGTGAAAAGGATGGTTCAAGATGTTCCGAATGTGGTTGGCCACTCTGTGAGGATTGTGAAAATCCAAAAGATCATATCGAAGAGTGTGAAATTTTAAAGAAAGCTAAAGTGCGATTTCAACCTGTTCCACTTGAACATGCATTGTATTATGGTTGTGCCCAGTTAGATTGCATAACACCACTTAGGTAAAATAAAAAAAATAATAAATGTAAAAGCGAAAAAATTCGCAAGCATATTTTCAAAATTTTCTTTTTGCATATTTATTTCAAAACAGAATTTATTCATTTCAAACTCAAAAATTTTCAATAAAGTTAAAAAATATGAGTTATAGCCGAAACACAATCAGATCCAAACCTATGCGACTAACTATCAAAAGTTTCAAACAATATGTATAAAAAACCATGATTGCTAACACAATGGCCAATGGTTTTTTTTGTAAAAATTGTAATTTGCAAACCCGAAACCAGACCAATTTTATGACATTTTTTGACCTTTCAGAATGGCGTGACGTAAGTTTATTGTGTTAACATATATAGTGCGATGGGAAGAGATATTCTTCCATCCATGCACATAAAAGTCAAGGGTCCTTATAAAAAAAATCGCATAGAAACTGGATTTGATAAATTGTACTTGAAAAATCTTTAAACTATTGGTTTTAGCACCAATTTAAAACCGATTTGTAGCACACAGATCCATTTATCAAGCGACTAGACTCAAAAGCAAAAATCGATTCATTTTTTAGTTGACCCACTGGACAGTAAAAACTTCAAATGTATGAAAGAAGTACGATTCGTACTGCCTTCCAGATTGCTTCTTATGGGAAGGTGAAAAATTATTTCATTCAACTTTGGCGTCAAAAGTATAAGGCTTACCATTGAAAACTTTGAAGCCATAAAAAGCTAATGGTGTAAAAATATTTTGACCTTTTCTAATAAAAAAATTAAAATTTTTACGTTCAGTCAAGTTGGATTGAAATTTCCAATCCAAATTTTTTCATTCCTGTTTTACAACTGAAACCAAAATATCAAGTAGGGTTGAAAAAACATGTAAACCCTTTCAATCCACACTGAGAATCAGAAACTTTTCATTTTTCCTTCGTGAATATCCAGTTTTATTTGAACTCAGTAGACTGCAGTATCAATTCGATGAAGGTTTCATTCCGGAACGGGGTTGTAATGTAATTTTTAATTGCGGTACCCTTTTAACTTGTGATTTCGTGGACAAAATTTATATGTATTTTTGTCATTAATCACTGGAGTAAGGATACCATTTTAAAACTGCATTCCGCAACATTATAAAACAATTATACACTATCTGTTGATAATTACAAAATTGTGCCGAATTTTCAAGATCACTGACACACTTACCAGTATACGTATACGGCAAAAGCTTGTCAACAAAATTAATTCAACGATCAAATAAAATCAAAGCAAAAGTGGAAAATATAATTCGGGAATAATTCATCAGTTTCTACTTTACGTAATAATTTCGCGGTTGAATTTTGGACTATAATTTTTCGACTAATCGTAAATCTAATTTCGTAGAAGAAAATCACATTGAAATAAATGAAATAAAAATAATTCTTCGAAGTTGATGAAAATATACTTTTTCACACAACACATGAGTTTTTATAACTGTAATTTATGTAAAAGATAGGAGAAAATTTTGAGAATTTATGGTGTTTGGCTTCTGAAACTAAAATTATAAACATTGGAATATCCTGACATAAGTATTCTTCATGTTTTGATAGTTTCTAGCTAGAGAAAAAAAAATCGTCGATTTTTTGTGTTCAAAATTGCTGCTATAATATTTTTTTGTGTAGAAGTTTGTATATTTATAAAAGAATGAGAAAATGGTTCAGATCATTATAACTCAATATATGTGAGATTTTAATAGCAAATTATAATAAATTTAAAAGTACGAACAACGAAGAAATAAACGTGTCAACTGGAATAACCGAAAAACGGCAAACTTCCTTGTCATACATTGCTTTTCGTCATTTTTCTTGAATATATTTAATTGTAAAATTGCCAAGAGTAACTCTGTGTTTTATGAATCCGTTCCCAAAATGCGTGTTCAGAAACGGTTCATTACTTCGTTATTTTCTTATGCTTAAACAAGCCAATGAATTAAAAACCATTTAATATAAAATGACATAATACTTGAAATATATAAATTTCAAGCCAAGCCATAACAAGGAATTGTTAAATACAAGAAAACAAACGCACGTGCCAGTAGAAATTTTCACAGATGTCACACAATAAAGTGTTTACATTTTTACATCAATAATTTAGACTTAGCTCGGTGTGATCCAAAACAAACACGCTCGTAGTCTTAAAACGATTATCTCGCCAAAATTTTAAAATACATAATAAGAAAGATGTCAACTTAGCTGAAGAAGCATTTTTTAGATCAAAACGCGCCGGGTTCTTTGTGAAATGTGTTATAAATATATTCTTAGAGATACATAGCATTTATGCGAACATATTTTTAGATACAATTGATAAATTTAAACTTGCGCATTAAAATGTAATTGATTTCTTATTCTACATATAGAGCGTAAAATTAAATTTATTCCACTTACTCGGACGTGAAAGAATGGTGTTGATAAATTCTTAAAAAAAAAATAAGAGACTTCTAGGAAAATAAAGGACGCTAAAAATATAAAAGAACTTTTAATGTGTCTATTTTCTTCATAAAATTTTTTTCTTTTAATGGAACATAATAACAAAACCGTACTTATACTGAAGTCCTCATTGTTTCGCCAATTATAACAATAACACTTTTCCATATTAAAGCAAAACGATTAAGATCATCATAATTATTATCTTTTCTAGAACTTTACTTAAAAAAGAGGCAGATCCGGAACGATGGGAGAAGGAAGTAGCTCCAATGGAGTATCACGATTTGGCTCGTCGAAAGTGTGAAGAAATTTGGAATGCTGATCTAATAAACGTGGCAAAATATTTAAGAGGACCCTGCAAACTCGACCGTTTTTCAGAGGATCTAATAATGCAAGTAATTGGAATTTTGGAAGTAAACGCTTTCGAAGCAAGGACTACCCAAGGATATGCTATTCGTTGCCTCTACCCATTAACTGGTATTTTAGCTCATAGTTGTATTCCGAACACAGCGAGGAGTATTTATCCAACCGAAGGATACAGGTATAAGCAAATTTAGAAAAGAAAAAATAATCAAGTATATTTTAATGAAATATTCAAATTTTAGAATTCGTCTTCGCGCAATGGTTGATATTAAAAAAGGCGAACAACTAAATCATTCGTATACATATACCTTAGATGGGACTATGGCCAGGCAGGAACATTTAAAGGCAGGGAAATACTTCACATGCCGTTGCAAGAGATGCTCAGATCCCACAGAACTTGGAACACATTTCAGTTCATTCAAATGCAATAAATGTGATCCAGGATTAATAGTAACTACAGATCCATTCGGTAAGTAAATTTCAAATATAAATCTTCAAACTGCAGTATGTAAATATATAATGTTTATCATTGCTATTAATATTGATTTGAAGCAGCATGTTACGAGCAAAATCATTGCTTAAGATCAGCTAGGTTCTTTCCGCGGGCTTGAAACCATCAGCGTAACCTATCCTTATTCCTTATATATAGCAGCTGCCGTCTAAACCGAAGTTAAGCTTCTCTGATCGCTTTGTTTACTTGTAACTTATTAAAAGAAAATACTTCAAAAATCCTTGTTTGAACCTAGGCTCTATACAGCTATGCAAGAGGTTTTCATTCCTTACGACGAGACCAATATCAGGCTGAAATACTATTTCCATATGTGGGAGCCTATTCAAGTTCAGAGAAAATTCAAATAATAGGTAATAGCTATGCTCTGTGAAATCGAGATATAAAATGATCTATGAATTTTCGATCCTTTATTAGTATTTCCGTATGAATTTCTCCAACGAAAACATTAATCTCTTGTGTAATAACCACGTCCTCTGTCGATACAATTCTAGCATTTTATTATTTGTTCAGGTCATAGACCAATTATCACAAATTTGCTGACATCTAGAAAATTTTGTATATTAATTCATTGCCTTGTATTTTTTTCAGATGTTTCTGCAGAATGGAAGTGTTCACACTGTGAATTTAAAACCTCTGGAAATGCTATTCAAAAGGCTATATCCGTAATGGAAGCAGAAATAGCCGAAGTACAAGCAATGGATATAAGTCCAGAACGTCTAGAAAGTACTGAGAGGCTATACCGAAAATTCCGCAGTGTTTTGCATCCTTTACATTTTATACAGACAGGGTTGCGTCAAAATCTTATTGAGTTGTATGGAAGAGTTGAAGGATACGAAATATCTGAGCTGCCAGACGTGTTATTAGAGCGTAAAGAAGAATTATGCCGCGATGTACTCAAGGTACTAAATGTATTTGAGCCAGGTTTAAGTCGTTCTAGAGCCATGCTGCTGTACGAACTTCATGTACCTATTGTTTTGACTGCGAAAAGTGCCTATCAACAAGGCGTACTTAATGGAGAAGCCCTTAAAACAAAATTAAAACAAGCCATAGATGCTTTGGAGGAGTGCGTAAATATTTTACAATTTGAAGATCCCACTACACCTGAAGGGAATCTTGCATTCGTTGCTAGGCAAGCAATGGAGCAATTACAAACAAGCCTTGAACAAATAGATGAAAATTAGAATAAAAACTAGGTGTATTTCATTTGTTTTGTACTTAATAAATTATTATGAAAAAAAATAAATTTTGAGGTAAATGAGTTTGTATTATTGCAACACATAATTTTAAACGTTCTGCCGGAATTAGAAAAGAAGAAAAGATTATTCGAAAAAAGAACTCTTAAACATGGCGTAATTTATAAATATATGAGCTATTCTAGCATAAATTTATCACAGCTCTGTATAATCCTACAAGCAGCATAAAAAGCCCTAATAATATACAAGTTCTTTTTAAAACGGAGCATAAAATGTCCATTGTTTAACAATTCGTAATTTCTTCTGCTTTTTACACAAAACAAACATTTATTCCTACGTTTACTCTTGCCTTGGATGTGATACTGTTGTCAGAAGTAAATATATTTTCAACAGCCTATTAGATATGGCAGTTATGGGCAAAACCCAGCACGGTACGCATTACTTTGGTGGGAATTATGAATCGTGTTTGAGCAGAATATATAGAAAAACAGGACGAGAGACCGTTATGCTTTAGAAAAAGGTGACCTTAATTATCTCTGTAAAATGTATTTTAGTAAAAAGTTATTTTTCATGATAAAGTTATGAAAAATGTCTAAATTATTTGAAAATCGTACTAAGGGAAATGTTTGGTAAAGAAAAAACATTTCACTATCGCAGGGTTCTATTTATATTTTCGTTTAACACCGTTATGACGCAAGTCGTTTAAAGCGCTTTTAAATGTCGAACCGAGGGCTTGTCCAGTAGCTTTGGTTATGATATTCTTAAGTCTCATTTTAGTTATGGAACTCATCTCTTCGCTACCAAGAAGTAATCCTACCGTTTTACTTGATTTGACTTCATGTTCCACACTTTTATGCTCGGGAGGAATATCCTCCCAAACAGTTGCTTCCTTTTGTTTTTCTTTCATTAGGAATTTCTTGTAGCTTTTGTCCCTCGACTCGAGGATTTTATCTTTTTCTGCGCTATTCAACTTCTTTTGCCTTTCTATTTCTTCCTCCTGCTGCAGAAATGCTTCCTTTAGTTTAGTCCAAGGAGTGGGATCATCCGTTTTGATTTTGTAATGCATATTGTTACCTCTCAGTTTCTTTTCTCTTTTCATTTTCTTTTTTTGAATGCCACTTTCTCGGTTTACTGATTTAGAAGAACTCACCTTGCTGGGATCTTTATTGTTTGTAAGAAATTTGTGTTTCCCCATCTTACAAGACACCTGTGAATGAAAAAATAGCTTCATTATCCAAAGGCTTAATACTGCAAAATTTAGACAGCTTCCAGACTAAAGAATAAATATAGGTAATATCTTACCTAAAGCCCTATAACACAACATAAAAAATACGCTGAAAAGCGAAAGGACTTTTCCCAAAACATTGACAGTGCACTCTTCTTCTTTTCAAGTAGAAGCAGATGGTAAGCATATGGCAGGTCCTTCGAGCATACAACGGAAAGGAGCGGAAACAACGAGGCAAAAGTGAAGCCAATTTGCTTACTAACCCGTAGAAATTTCGGTCCACTTTACAGTGTAAAAATTGACAGTTTGGGTTAACCCAGCAGATTTTGTATGGAAATTTTCTGGGCCCAAGCTGTCAAACACGCACACATTCAGAAAATTTTTGGCTTCACCTAAGCTGCATGGGATTTCTTCTGGTGTTCCGCTCCTTCTCTGTTCTCTCCTCGAAGGGCAGGTCTATTGAATGAGCAAATGCCGGGATTAGAAAGAATCGTTTTCCAAGTGGAGGGGTTGAACAGGAAAGAGTTACCAGACACTTTTTGGGTGAATCAATAAGAACAGAGGAATTGTCAAAAATAAATAGCACTGTACCGCTTGCTATTATAATTTTCTTTATTAATGCGAAATTTGTGCAATAATAGAATAATTTTAAACTTCACACGAAGCGAATCAAATTTATTTCACTTAAACGACGGAAAACAAAAATCAGCTGTGTGTTATCTCAATAGTATGCGTTTTTCGGAAACACTTCCTATATTTATATTATGAGGTCTATGCGGAACTTTTACTTTTCATTACGTTTTTAGCAAGATGGACTTTTCGAACCATCGGACAGAAATTTGTTTTTGCTTCTGTTAGATATTAACGCACAACAAAAGTCCCGGCACACAAAACAGTTATAGACGCCACCTTGGCCTGCCATAGAACTATTTTGCGGGCTAATTGAAGAGATGTTATTCTGACAAGCCACAAAAAAAGTCGAAATAAGAACACCACTATAGAATTAACTGAGTTTTAATTATATAGCAGCAATTTGCGCACGAACTGTATAAATTAAAAACGTGGAGCCGCGGATAATATGCGTCTGTTCCTTGTCGAGCCGACCAGAAATTTGAAAGGTGACGTTAGCCAGAGCAAATAACGCCGGGAGCGTTGGTCCGGCTGGTTCTCGATGGTCGCACGTGCATGTTGACAGTTCCCAAACAGATTTGTGGAAATGGATGGAGATAGATTTCGACGGGATAATTCCTTCAGAGGTCATAACGATAACTACAGGGGACAAAGAAGAGAATTTGATAGCGGGAGCTGTCCTTATGGAAGAAGGGGTAGGCGTGCAAGAAAACGAAAAAGAGGAAATCGAGGATCTCAAAGATCTGGCTCACAGGATAAGTTTTCAAAATTCAGAGACCGAGCAGATGGGGATAGATTTGCGCAACACAGGCAAATTAATAATGGCGCATCCGATACTGATAATCGAGGATCAGAGAGGTACAAACGATTTCGCTGTGAGAGGACTGCTAATTCGAACGTATATATGGATAAGGAAGATAAAGGTACAAATAATGCCCAGGTGAGAAATGAAGAGCAGCGCACTGGTGTTGACCAAGAAATAAGAAATACGAACATTGAGAAGGGAAATTTTAACAGTGAAGCTAAAACAGACTGCACGAAAACTGAGCCCATAAGGAAGAACAAAAATACTGCTAAAGAACCCCGGAAAATACAGGAAGGCAAAGTAGATTCTGAACTTAACATGGAAAAAAGTACATCTGCGGCTAAAGACGTGATTAAAAAGTCAAGTAGCAGTAGTTCTGACTCAAGTTCTAGTGATTCGGACAGCGATGCTCCTGGTAACATTGCACAATGCCTCCGGAAAGCTACTGACAAATCGCATTTAAAGAAGCAAAATGAGGTCGATTGCCAGAAAAATGTCGCAGTGAAAAAAGAGGCAGGTAAAACGGTGCCTAGTTCTAGCTCTCCGGATAGCCCCAATCCAAATACAATACGCATTAAGAAAGAGAAAAATTCGGAAGACGACGTAGTGTGCCTGGGTAAATTGGAACGTATAGAAAATCTAGTTGACAACGAACAGCCTTCTCAGGATGATGCAACCTGTTTACTATGCGAGGAAGAGGTGAATTTACTATTACTATATCCGACTCTGATAAAGCTACTTAATTTTAGGGGCATACGTCATTTCATTGCTTTATGATATGCAGGAACTGTGGAGGGAAGTATCACAGTTTCAAAGATTGTCCCAAACCTGCAAATATGTCTACTGTTTTGCAAAGTTTTATGGAGTTCTGTTTAAGTCAGTTCTACGGGTACAATGCGCAGAAAAGTTTCTCGTTACACCCAGAAGTGCAATCGGATGATATGCGAAACGTGCAGGCAGAATTTAATAATGAAGTTATGAGGAATAATAAAAAGAATTACGAGACAAGAAGTTCTTCAAGGTCGATTCCAGGGTCATCAAAAGTATCGCGAAAAAGATTCATAGCTTCAGATACAGAGTCCAGTTCCGATGAAAGTTTAAATATCCGAAAGAAAACTGCCAAGCACAAGAGCATAGAAGATCGCTCGAAATCGAATATGTCTAAAACTTTTGCTGCTTCGATTCCAATTAATACGCAGTTGCCTCCAGCGATGTTCCCTTATTTACTAAATTCTCAGGGAATGCCATTTAGCCCGCAAGGTGTTGCAGTTAATCCTTATTTAGCTTATGCTCAAATGATGGGCTTTAATGCTATGAACTTACCGAATAAGGGGATTTAGATTTTAATGCAGTTAAGTGTAAATAAAAATGACATATTAATTTTTGTTAGTTTTTCTACTTGTCCATTTGTTACCATCCTCAGGGCTATATTCGTTAAGCGATATTAGACCAGCTCGATCTTAATTTGTGCTGTGGTTTTTTATATTGCATTTAAAACACACAGTTAAGTGAATAATTTTAAAATTACGTGGCTCTAATCGTTTGATGAATACGGCCAACACCCTTTTAAATCAGAAGCCATGAACAAGAAGAGCACGAACATTAAACTTTTTTTATGAATATTTTAAGATAGGCGGAATTGCGGGGTTGGGCTTGTATACTTCGTAATAAATTATCAGCATGCGATATTTACTTACTATTTATAAAGTTTTTTTAATTTTGAAGATTACTTCTGAAATCGAGAGACGAGACGTCTTCCTCCTTCCGTCCTTGAGACAAGGCCCAGCAACAATAAAACTTCGAGAATGAAGCTGGACTGGAGCAGACTACCATCTTCTGTTTTTATTCCGTCAACTGTAGGCAGCAGCGGTTTAAGTAGAATGTGCACCGACACCTCTACTCAACCTGCTAATCCCCTCCCCCTATCCCAATTATACTTCCACTAAGCCTGTGCATAGCTTTAATCGGATATCTTTCCTAGAAAGGAGTGATTGTAGTTGTTATCCTTAAAAAGTTTTATTTAACAGTATTCTTAAAGGTATTAGGATATTGTGGGACTAGACTTCTTAATTACAACCAAGGCAACTCTTAACTGAAGAAATATATGGATTTTAGAACGTCATTAAGATCGAAGTCTCCTTTTCGAGGGACCTGTTTTAGTAAACTATCTAATTTTTGTTTCGTTGAGTCCGCAGCAGACCCACCATTCGATAAATTCCTTTAGAAAGAGAAAAGCACTGCGTTATACTAATTTCATGATGATAAACAGGATCCTTACCGTTCACTAAAACTATACTTTTGTATAAGAAATTTTGATAGCTCTTCTAAAATTGGCTGCGAGTGCAATGCTACGAATTGTTCTCTGCAAATCTACAAAGGAAGGCTTTATTCGGATGTCCATGTCCTGTTTTCAAAAGAGATAAACAAACCTTATTCATGTCTGGTACGGTGCACGCATGCGTCCAGAAACAATCGTGAACCGATATAAATGTGATGCCTTTTCTTTCACAGTACAACGATGTAAGCATCATATGGCTTGAATCTAGCGAATGAATGAAATTGGGGGGGAACGCATTTTTCTGCTTCATTATGTTTGGTTTCTCGTACATGTCCATGGGTAAGTGTTCGGACAGGTTTGAGCCATTCTTGGAAAAATTCTTAGATTCATTTTTACTATAAGGCTGTACAACTGGCAGGCCCAGGGGCGTAACCCACTCCACATTCTTTCCGCACGCAGTAGATATTAACCGGGCGCACTCTGTAAACCAGTCCTGAATTTCTTTTGTTGACGTAAACATTTCACGAAGACTTTCAAAAGTTTTCGTGGTTAAGTAGATGGATGCAGGCCAAACCCATTCCTTTGGGAATTCCTCTATATCTTTCAGTTGCTTAGCTATCTGAAGTCTTGCCCCGTACCTTGTTACACCATACACCGTTGTCATCACAGTTTGTTTAATTACTTTGCGCCGAACGTAGCCTTCAAGTGCTTGTGCTACCTCAAGACCATTTTCAGCATCGTATTGTCTACTTTTTTCAACTAATGTTGCTACAGCACTATAGACATCTTGGGGCACATCAGAAGGGGTGAGATTTACACTAATTGCACCAGACTTATCCCGCCCTAAAGCGGCATAATGCTGCAAACCATTACATGATCCATCTTGATGAATTGGTAGACGGCACATATATTCTGTGAAAAGTGGAACATTTTTAAAGAGAAACAATATACGTGACGGTGGAGTAGTAAAGGTAGGTATTATGTGAACTCACTCTCTGGATCTGGACAACGTGAGACCTTAGCTATTTCCATACAGCAAGCTAATGTTTGCCATGGTTCGTCTGATTTAGTCCACCATCTTCTTCCCTAAAATGGCATTGAGATTTCTTACACAATAGGACGAAAAGAAAGATATTTACCTACCGTTAGAGGATTATCTGCTGAATCAATAATATCATCCATAACCTCCTCGGCGAAAAGAAGTCTTTCCCTGATCGAGTCACGTTTCTTCATTCCGGTTAAATTGATGCAGTGCAACTTTAGCCAACTGAAGCCATCCACACCCAAGGGCTGAGCCCGATCAAATACTAGTATAGAACGTGCTAAATCTGAGCCCAGATGGTTTAGGTGAGGTGGAATTGGATAGACACGTCCACGGAAATCCATATTATGAGGTAACCAGAATACTTTGTCGCGATACTAAATAATCCGTTCAGATTTTATTATAAAGAATCAAATTCAATGGTCGAAATTCTTACATGGTTAGCTAAAGATAAACGGTATAAGGTATCACACCATAAGCTATACATTTCCGCCTGTCTCCTTCTATTGTTCATTTTTTGTCTAAACAATTGAAATCTTTCTGCACTAGTTAAGTCCGAGTTTTTAGACGGTAATGATGGCAAAGGTGGCAACGAACTGGGATGTGGAGGTACATCCAATCGTTCATCTCCTCCATTTCTGAAAACTTCCAGGATCACATCCAAAATCTACCAAAATCACTTTAAGCAAATGCAGTGAAAAGAAAATATTTTCATATTTACATCAGAGTTCACCCTCCAGGGAATACTCGCCAATTGATTAAGGGAATCCAAAGCGGGATACAAGTTCTGAGGGTTAGTCTCTCGGATTCTCGCCCATTGTTGTACAGCCTTTCAAAATTACATTATGGTTTTTTTTACTGATATTTATTTTATCTATATTTACCTGTTGAGGGAGACGGATAAGCTCAGATTTCATTAATAGATAGCCTCCATTCAGTGGCGTACTCCATGGTTGTGGGGGGCATAACATGGGCACTAGGTTCGAGTCAAATGTTAAAGTTTTCTGACGGGACAATCGTAAGAGTCTGCAAATAATAAAAATTGTGATTTAATTATTTGCATACTAGATTCAAGCGCTTTTCATTTCCTGGAATCTTCTATATTTTGGGACTCAAGGAATCGTTTCCTTATTGTTGCTGCTTACTCTCAAGAAACACGAATATAGGTTTAAATTCAGTATTTGGTTATTGTAAATGAATTTTAAGTGAAATTCAAAGGGGATCAGGTCGGAACTTTAAGGCATGCACACGTAAAAATTGAAGTAAATTTGAAACAAAAATGTTCTCATTGTATTGTGTGAGGAACACGGCAAATTTACCATAAAAAATATTAGCATGGAAAAATGCTTACCTGGCCAATATTGGATGTGGCTTAACTTCTTGTTTAACTACTTTACCCTGATTTCTGAACAATGTGTAAAATGCTGGCGAAAGATTTTGCTGTTTACTTTTACTTTGAGTGCGTGTGATATTCGTATCAATTTTAATATCGTTCATAAGGATGTTATAGAGGAATCGACCAATCGACAGTAAAACATGATTAGGCCAAACAATATCTTCCACATCCATAGAGGAACCCCAAAATTTATTTTCATGTACAATACGTTGCCACATCTGTCGTGGATTGTCAGATGATGCATTGCCCTCTTCCCATTTTTCACAATACTCAGCGTAAATATCACCCATTTTTTCTAGAATTCCATTTTTTTTATTCTGTTCGATTTGATACCTAAAATATTAAAGAGTAGTTTTATTATGACGGCATGCGAAATAAAAAATAAATAGTAACACCTAAGGAAAATTTTCTGCCCGAGCTGACGATAAAGTTGCATTACGGTGGGACTATATGTTTCAGATCCTTCAGCCAACATTTTAATTTCTTTTAATAAAATGTCGGCGTACTGTGCGGGCTCTAAGGCTTTTAGATACGTGTAGTATGCCATAAAACTCTGCGGTTTGTATTTGATTTGAGCCTTCAAAATATTTAAATCACGATTTATAGCTGCACATATTTGGGCCCTCCAAAGACTTTGTAGCTCATCAAATTGTTTCCTCTGTAAATTAAAAACAACACTAAAAATTGTAAGTCCGGAGTAAAATTTGCTTACACAAAGAGAGGAGTGCTCAGAATCTTTACGACCTTCCACGCTCTGTACGGTAAGTGATCCATCCATTTCAATTTGTAACTGTTTGCGCGAAAGTTCTTGCAATTGAGATTTCGTAAAGCGCCTCTTGCAATTCATAAATTCTCTACCCTCCATAGGTATCTCATGAGCGCCATCAATACTTTTCGCATTAAGTGGATTGAGCAACTCATTGGAATAAGTTAGAATCGGAGGACTATATATTGGTTGAAAATCTGGACTAATTCTTAGTATCGCGTCCAATACAATTTCCCGTTGATCGAAGAGAAATTTACTTTTATCAATTATATCGTTTACTGAAATTCCCTGAGGATAAATAATTAATTAACAAAGAAGTTATAAAAAAATACCAACACCCTACCATTTCCTCTGCTTTACTCTTATAACCGCGAATTAACTTTTTATTACTCTCGGTGTTCTCTAGGCGCCCCAAACATTCAAGAATAGCAGCAAAGGTTTGATGATTTAATTGAATTTTATCTTCTTCGAGAATTGCACATATTTCATGAACTTTGGTGTAATTTCCCTTTTCGGCGTAGCCGTGTAAAAGTACGTTATAGAGGTCGACAGTAAACCAATTGGGGTTCAACCCGATCTTCTTATATTTTTGACGATAAGTTAATAACACATTAAAACCACGATTCACAGCTCCAAGAGAAACGCATACATTTAAGTAGGCCATTAGGTTGACCATCAAAGATTTATGCTTAGCCCAGCGTTCTTGATCGGCCGATATGTGAATTTTAGATTTGTACCTAAAGAGCATATTTATAAAAAAAATATCAGTAGCTTGTTAAGTCAATTCTAGCACATATCACATTTGAACGCACAAAAAATTGTTCTTATAACATAAGAAAAAACCTTGCCTTTGTTGACATTGTTTTTTAGAACTCGTTACAGGCTTCACAACTTGCTTTTTGGGTGCAGGTTTTTCTAAATTCTCAATAACCTCGTTTATTTCCTCAAACTTTTCGTCTTCTAGAGATCTACTTTCGCTGTAATTTGACAATAACAGTAAAAAAATACCGAAATAAAGACAGAGCTTAAACCTATAGTCCGTTTCCTCGTTGTAATCATCCCTTATTGTTTCGATTATTTCTCTAAAATTCAGGTAACTTTTTAATATTTCATTGACATCTCTCTTTTGAATCGCTTCAGTTTCTTTTCCGAAGAAAATAAGTGGTCTGTCGTCATACATCCCCGCCTGAATAGCACTGCTATCAAGCATTTCTAAGTTAACCTTTTGGTATTCGACAGGCTGGTACAGTTTGTCGTTGTTTCTTTTTGGGCTTTTAGATTTCGCAGACGGTAGACTGGATGTTAAGACGAAATTGGAAAGTTTCTTCGCTTTTAAATTCTCAACTTTGGTTTTAGTGTGTTTTGTTTCATTCTCAGTTACTGAAATATTTATATTAGCTAATACAAATTACAACTAGTTCTATATACCTTCTAGTAATTCTACAAATCTAGCTCCACGGAATCTCCTTCGTTTCCTTCTCTTAGATAAAATATTGTCAGTATTCGGTGTACTGGATTGTAATCTGCTACATTGCAAATTAACTGCAAAACGCTTATTTAAGAGCCTTCCACTATTAAATACATAAAACAAATTTACCAATTTGCAGCAGTTTTTTCTCTTTTGCAATTAGATCATGGCTTTTGAGGTTTGTTGTCCAAATATATCGGCGCTGTGTACACAAATATTTCTGTACTGTCATATGCCGCAAATTACTCAGAGTTACACATTGCATGGAAAGAAAGCGATGCATTTTCGAATTTATCGGAATTTCTCATTATATGTCTGTAGGAACGAATAAATTGCCCAATTACTCTGCTTGCATAAGATGAACACACCACACAAAAGAAAACAACAACAATTTGACGTTCGGGTCACATGTGGGATGATATCTGAAGTTGGGCGCAATATTGTATTCACAATAAGAAGTTTTTAGAATTTGAATTTGAAGTGACACAATTAGTTACTGCTCTGAAAATGCAAGCTTGATTCAACGAATAAAAAATGGGCTTTATTCTGACATGTAATATAAGTAATTTTATGTTATGCCAAACAAAGTTCATATTCTAATATAAAATGACTTTTCAAGTACTTTTTACGAATTGAAGATATTTTGTGAGCCGCTAATGGCAGGTACCTAATACCGGAGACAGACTGGTCGCATTTATTGGAGCATAAAATATAAAATAACAAAATTTGCAGTGTACAGTGTATTGTCTATCATGAATGAATTTTTTTCCATTCAATTCCATTAGAAATGGAGAGAAATTTTATCCATTGCGCTAAAAGTTGAGTAAAGTAGCCATCTGCGGACAGTGTGGACCAATAGTTTGAAGATTACCATAGATAAGCTTCAACTTACGTCATCAAACAGATATTATTATTCATAATTCACGTTGATAACAAGTAAAGGATGGCAGAAAAGAAAATAATCAGAAAGAGGCAAGTGTTTGTGTAGAGCCGGGAGACAAAATTTTAGAGTTATCAAGGGAACACATAAACTCACCAGTTTGTCAAAGAATAGTAGGTAATAGCTAATTAAAAATACATTTGTTCTTCTGTAATGCTAAATGATTCAATTATATATGGGGTATTTTGGGGCCAGTTTGTTCTATTTTTTTTTAGAATAATTTACACGAGACAAGTAATGCTAGGAATGATTTTGGTTGTAGTTGGCTGTTATATTCTCTTCTGATTCAAATAATGTAATAGTTGAAAC
The DNA here is from genome assembly GCA_006980735.1 of Dasypogon diadema. Classification (NCBI taxonomy): domain Eukaryota; kingdom Metazoa; phylum Arthropoda; class Insecta; order Diptera; family Asilidae; genus Dasypogon; species Dasypogon diadema. Next base: position 27,810 of record QYTT01079474.1, read on the forward strand.
CAGTTCAACTATTCCGTCAACGGCAGGATATCATCCCCTTTTTGTATGACCTAGAAAACTTATGCCCCTTAATTGGGTGAGTTTCTTTTTAAACATTAAGAAGGCAATTCTTACTGAATTATCGCATAGGACCGAATTTATCAATTTTAGGGCTATTCTGTGCAAAAATGATAGAAAACGTTAATATGTTTTGCGTCAATATTCTCGGAAGTATTTACCTCTTGGGTCCCTTCTGAGTGGCAAAGAACATCTTCGACCTCTCTACGGTTTAACAAGGAGCTGAGAATTTTTAGGAATAGGAAGTGTTAGCTTTGGAAAACTCCTTACAATTAGAAACTTTTCTGACTATCAAAAATTTGTGACGTGCTACGTTAAACACAAGTTTATCGGTTCTGTATGCCTACATTTTTTACAAACTTGCTAACATTATGAGGAAAATCGATGGCTAACCGTCTTCTACGATTTTCGGAGAACGTTTTAGCAACAATACGTGTGGTATAAGTAATATGTTTGCATAATTTTTCGAAAATGCATTTCGGCCTTCAGAATTTGAGCCAAATATTAACAACTTTTTGCAAATTAACAACCACCAGAGTGAAGCAAGATTATCTCGGTTTATCTCATATATAAGTGGTATCAATGGACAGCGGTTATAGTCACTCGTCGCATATGAATGGCAGCTTATATAGAGCAGGTATAGTCGTCCGTCGTAGCAAAAGGGTTAAGTAATTTTCAGTAATTTATTGAGATTTCTTCTTGTCTGATAATTTTCATTAAAGCGTTATATTTTGAAAATTTAACGTTTTATTTACACATCTTCTCACTGTTGGTTTCACAACACAGAAATAGGTCACCAGTTTCACAAATTAGTGAAAGTTCTTTATAGTTCAAATGCGTTCATAGACAAAATACGATATTTTGTGTGCTTTTTTTTACATAGTTGTTAAAGATGGAGAATTGTGGGTAAAGTGTATACAAACGTGCTCGTAACGCAATTAACTCTCTAAGAAAATTTATTAGAAAAATCTGAATTTTTGAGGTTGGTAAATCGCCGTTTATTGTATTAAAAAGTTTCTAAGTGCATATTAACTATTAACTGTTTCTTTGTGAAATCAATTCAAATGGTTGAACAATTTGTGGACTACTCGTTGTGAATGTTTGGATTTATTCATGTGGACATATTTCAAGTATTTTCCTAATTTCACTACAAAATATATTTTAAAATGTTTCAAAAACCCATTATTTTCAATGAAATTGAGTTGAATTGAATTAAAATTACGTGTAAGGAATAAAAGATGTGTATTTAATTAAATTTGCGGCCATATATTCCTAAGTTGATACAGCAGAAATAGCAAAAAATATCTGAAAACAAAGCTAATTTAAAAGGTCAAAATTCCGATAGTGCGCAGCTTCTCAAAAATATTGATAAGTTCAAAAACACCGAGTGCGAAGCGATTTCAATGAACTCAAGATTTGTATATTTTTCCGCTTCCGTACGTAGATGATGATACAGGTATAAAAACGACTTTGTCCATAGTTTCGCACTTAATTCCCCTTTCTTGAGAGTTCCTTTTGGTCACACTTCATATACACATATTTCGGCGTGACCCATGAGAACGTAAGTTATTTTCGGATTATAATAGTTTCTCCTAAAGCCCATATGTGCGTGATGCACAACAAAGTCCACCCTCCGTTACCAAAAGTACCGGAATTCAGCAGGGCGATTCGATATTTCTCAGTTCACTACTTCAACAGTGTTTCTCACCCCAATAAAAGGAAGTTTTTATTTTTCATCTTCTGAGAAAATGGAATTAAGTAGCTTCTCGCAAGCAGCCGACGATTCCACTCAGTATTATTCAGTCGATCACTCCATCTTCTATACGTTACACTCACTCTCAAAGAACCGATCTAGTCGGGTGCTGATCAGTGATCTTTGATTTAAGATCAGTAGAGTTTGCATTGGTCCCGCGTAAGGACCAGATGCTTCTTGCCTTTGATTGCGCTTCTCTGTGAACAATCGTGCTTAATAAATTCTCATTCAATTGGATATTTTTGCGTTTACGCTTTCGAACTAAAGTGAAAAAAAGAGTTACTCAAAGATCATTGACACGAGCAGATACGATAAATTTGTGCACTTGAATAAATCGGAATACATCAAAGGGATAAAGCTATAGGAGTAAGTAACATAAAATACGCGGATAGATTGATCGAGGCTTGTTCGACTGGGGCGTACTCAGTTTGCCTTCTGTGAATTTGAATGTGAAAGAATAACAAAATGTATTGAAGAGGGGTATTAATTGATTATTTTTTCTATTGTCGTCTAATTTTTTTTCTTTACTAAGTCAATTGATTTCTAGGAAATTGTTTTCAAGAACCACATCAATCAGAGTAACCCCGTAATCTTTAATTTTTTTTCATTCTTTGGTGATGCTGATAAGAGTAGTAATATACAAAGGTCAGATTGTGTCACAGAAATCAATTATATATTAGCAAAACTCTATAGGGTGGTTCTAAGAGTTGCACCTAATTATTTCTAAAGGATCAATTTTTTATGATTTCCTCTAAAAAATTCTAATTCGTTTTTTACTTTTTATATTTTAAATGTTAACGTCGAATTAATATTTGTGCAGTTAGATGCTCTAAATAAAAGGCTATTATTGTCAATACTCAACAGGATATTACTTTTTATTTCTGCCAACAGCGGAAAAATCACTAGGAGTATTGAAACATACATATTTTTAATTCAAAAGTTTTTTATTGCATTTGTGAACTATAGAAATCGGAATTCTTCCGCGCGATTATCACGTAATTGGCGTTGATCTTGACTACCTTAATTAATCCATGGTGTGGCTAGTGGATTCATTGTAAATTTTATAAAACCTTCCAGACTTATATCGCTTCTAGAATGAAAAATCATAGGATGTCCAAGCTTGCCCCTGGAGGGTAATCTTAACGACAACTTGAAACATGGAAATCCTACTGACGGATTGCTGACGTCAAAACAATACTTCGTTTATTGCGGTCAAAGTTCTGTAGAGATCACCATAGCCGATAATTATCGATGCTAAATATATTTTACAGTTCACTGAGCCTTTAGTAAGCGAGATGTGCAATTGCGGTGATTGTAATAATAGTGAAAATAGCGAAGTTAGCCTACTAATTAAATTATGGCCGCAGGTGAAAAGCTCATCTGCTACTTTACAAATGTTGCAGCAATTTGACTTACTGATTATATCGGCATTCCGAACCACTTAGTTGGTCCAAGACGCCATTATCTGGTTCCAGTAGCCACAACATCCGATATACTTACAACTAAGCTGGACGTTCGAGCGAACCATCCTTCGCACAGGATTCGGTGGGCTTACTTAAATTCTATAACGTACAATCCAAGCTTGTCTAGGGCATCCTCTATTCCATTTTAATGGACTGCGAATAGCATATATACCAAAGCACAAAGGTTTTCATTATTTCGACTTGACGTATCTTACATACCTTATGCCTAGTCTTTATGTTGGCTTAAATAGTCCCGGCATAATGTTGTAAACAGTTTAACGTGCAGCAGCTGGCACTAATTAAATATAAGACTTTCATGCTGACTTGCTGGTGATCTATAAAACATGTCAAGAGAAGAATGAAAGTTCTTGTGCTAGAGATGAAGCATACTAATTAAGCTGATGAGAATATGAAAAATTTCCAATTAGATATTGTCGTATGAAATTTCTGCGAGTCTTGGCTTCCAAGGAAATATTTATTTCTTAAAGTTTTGAGGATGTTCCCAACTCTATAGTCATTGTTGAATTGTAAACATAGTTGGAAAAATCCGCACAGTTTCTTCTTCAGCAAACGGCCCAATCAGGGGGACCCTACGGCTATCCAAGATCTCCAGTTGGTTCATCATCAATTCCCCAATATAGAGATTATTGAGGATATCCACGGAGGTAGTGTATTCCGCCTATCTTGCGTTCTGTGACCGTTTGTGACCGTTCACAAAATGTGAACAAATGCCTCAAGTTGGTTTCGACAAAGAAGTTTGGTGGGGTATTAAAAAGGCCACCATAGATATCTCATCGATAATGAGCCAGTTTATTAGTCTCCATTTTTGTCGTTCCCTTTTCAATGGGAAACGCAAAAGTAGAGTCCCACGGATAAGTTTGGCCGCTACTCCAGTGCCAATATCCGGAAAACTTAACCTTCTTATAGTCCGACTAATATTTTTAGAGTAAGGGTTTTCCCTGTCCCAACGCCACCGATCACAAAGGATCATTATTCGATGCCCCGTTTAATAATATTTGTATGAATAATAATATTTTTTGCAATAGCTCTCCCTGCCTCATATTCAGCAAAGTCACAACTATTAAGCCACAACAGATTAAGCTGACAAAAATCACATTAAGGAGTTGCAGGATGTAATTAAAATCAACTCGATTAATATTCTTTCCGATTATCTTCCTCCGGAACTTGACCTAGAAGAATTTTTTGTCTCACTTTAAATACTGAATCTTTTAAAAATCGTTGTTGAATGGCAATAAAATAAGGCATTATGCTGGCGGTGATATGTATATTATATCAGAAGTATTAAATAAGCAAATCTTTCGCAATTCGTGATCTTTGTGGTTCAATGTTATCAAAACGAAGAAACTTAAAATATTATTTCTTGTGAAAAGCTGGCGCTGGATCAGCTTCCACAGAAGAGATCGGTTTATTATACGACACTTGCTAATAAATTGATGCAAATTCAAAATTGGCACGAATACGAAAATAGAACTCCAGTCGAGATGAATTGAAAGTGCAGTCTACTTTCAGATTCCGTATACTTCGCGGTTCATAATAGTGGCGCCAGTGCATCTTATGTGCGATCCGCTTAAATTCCAGGACGGGTAATGGAAGCGATATGACGCGTGTTTGCACTTTCTTAATTGCAATTTTGCCCTCTGCAGAAATAATATTTGTATGAGATTGTGCGATTTGCTTATAGCTATACGTATGTGCGTATATACAGCAGCGCGCGGGTTGATGAAACATAATGTGCACTTGATGTATGACATGGATGCCTGGAACTTGGAATTTATAAGGATAACTGCAAATGGACCTGCAGTTTAATGTGCCTTTGAATGACATGAACAATCGGCTCTTACAGAAATAATAATCACTCTTACTGACATACTATAACATTTCCCACCTAAGTAATCCTGGAATCTTCTTCTTCAGTTGACTCAGATGAATGAACTTCTCATCGAGAATTGAAAATTGATCATCAGAAGGAAGCACAAAATGTAGCTTATACGTATCTTGTAAAAGTGCATGTATTGTCCCATATTTTAAGATAGGAAAATGTGACCAATCCAGCTAAGGTTGTTGGGTGTATAATTGTCTAAGATTCTACGATATTCAAAGAGAGGTAATTTGAAATAATCACACCTTTGGCATAATATCAAGCTCAGCATTTAACAAATTGGCTGCCATGTCACCCGAATTCGGGTGAAGTAAATATTGGCTGGACAGAATTATTCTAAATAGGTATTTATAGTTATAGTTAATAAACTCAGAAAGTTGTATGATTCCGCAAGTGAGATGTGCAAGAGTATTAAGCTCTGGGCTATAGATTTAAGCAAATTTTCAGCATTCAGCCTAAGCGAGCTTAAATTATTCATTGTTGAAAAGCCCTACTGAACTTAGTTTTCACTTTCCGCACTAATAGCAGATTGCCCTAATTTCCACTATCGTTGTTACACAAATCTCTTATACAAATTGTAAGAATTCCTTCCTTTAAACTTAACATTCACCGAGTAATTTTTCTTTTTTTCAGGCCTCAAAGTCAAGACTGAAATTGTATTTATAAAATGAGAGCTACATTGGCAATTGGTCTTATTCTTGCTATCACCTTAAGTACTTTCATAGAAACAGGAACAGCAAAAGAAGTCACGTAAGTAAATCACCTATCGATTATCTTTACATCAAACAAAAAGTTAATATTGTTGTTTTGAATCGTCTCATTCTTTTTGGAATGCAAAAATCGTTTAGCTAGGGATCAATAGGTATTCTATATTTAGAAACGACTTGTTACCCCATGAAATGCTTGGATGCCACCGTTAATTAAAACGACAGCGATTAAATCCTTAAAACTGACACAACTATCCAGTCATCTATGACCCCAAAATTGACGACGGAAAATGATTCTTAACAGAAAATGCGTTTCCACAATTTTTGAGTGGTTTCGTGCAACATGCTCAAATTAAACTAAGAAAACTAAAAAATTAATGGATTACTTCTCTGACAGAGGCAGAACCTGATGTTGTGCACTTCAGTACTGCAAGCCTACATTTGGCCCACTTGTGTCTTCCTTAAATAAACTCACGAAGTGATGACAGTTTTCTAAGATGTCGATGATTACCGCCTTCGTCAGGCGCATATGAATCAGTATCGTATCGGATTACTGAACCCATAAATAATTTCTTTTGAGGAAAGACATTTTAGATTGTGAAGATAAATTTAAGTTTTATCTGTGTTTCGATACTCTGTACGTAATTCTACACCACTAAAATTTCCTTTATCACTGAAGTGGATTGCCTTTTTGTATAGTTTTAAAACAATTTCCATTTTGATTTATGTTTACGATGATAACATTAGTATTGGCTCCCGGAAATTTTGGAAAAAAGTATGATGAAAAAAATAAAAGGCTTAAATATAGAAATATCATCCCGAAAGTGTGGGAACGGATCAGTGACCATGAGGATGTTAGCACTTGGGAGGGAAATTCAATATTCATTGAGACTACTCTAAATAACTAGGGATTTTAATATCCCTAAAGAAAATTTGTGAAAATAATTTTAGTGTAATTCAGAACTGAACGATGTAGAAAGGGTATTAGATCAACCCCGCTTAAGTACATTGCAACAAAAAGTACGAGATATGTGCAATTGGAGTGGAATTGGCTTTCCTGGTCGCACCCAGTTTCCATGGATGTAACAAACTTACAAATTCGTGTTCGTTTTATAATGATGATTAACGAAAAAGACCAAATATTCTGTTTTGATCGAGACTTTTGTTGCGTTCAGGTTAGAAATTTAACATTCCCTCAAAGTAAAAACCAAGGCAGGCACATCGTTGATACTTTGCTAGATGGAGAAATGGTGGAAGAAAATGTGGGGGCTAGAAAGATTTTTTTTTATACTTAATTTTCGATGCAATTCGATATGAAAACGAGGATATTGGTAAACTTACTTTCTATCCTGATCGATTGCAATACGTAAAGGAACTTTTGGATTCAAGATCAAGTGGCATCAGGAAGCATTTAATACACCCTTCAACAGAACCATTTCAAATTAATATGAAGAAAATTTGGTAAGTAGTTTTTGCCGAGACCATCCTCAGTTTTGAATTTGCAAAAAGTTTAGGTCATAAAATGGATGGATTGATATTTCAAACATCATCAGACCCACCGGACTGTGTTCGAATATTCTTAAATGGAAACCACCTACATTGAATACAGTGGATTTTAAATTACGGATAAGGAACGAAAGTCGAAACGGAGCATGGATTCCAAGCTGTCTACTTTATGTTGGAGGACTTAGTGTTCCATTTGCACAAATCAAATACACAGAAGCACTAAAAGATCTCAACAACAAATAATGGAGTGCAGTTTTGAAAACAATGAATGGAAATTTATTAAACAGCCCACAAACAAATCGTTTCCTAACAGCTTCCGTACTGCAACTGCAATTTCCAAAAGTATAATGGAACCAGTAACGAGGGATGTTTTACTAAATTTTATAAACAGATATTTCATATGAAGATTTGTTCAGAGGAACAAAGAGAACCCATGCGAGTTCAATATGTAAAATCTATAAAACTAATAATGAATATTATAATTTTAATAATAAATTCCTCTGAAATTATCACAAGCCAATTTTTAGCAAATAGATTTTAGCAGCAATGAACAGAACTTACAAAAACTATAATAGACTTCTATATCGATGTAAAGTACTATATTTAAAGATTTGTAAACATTTTTCCAATCCTTCTCAGAAATGAGGAAATAAAAGATGCGATTCTTTCGTTGGTCCACTCTTACAATTTGCTGGACAACAAGTTAGAACGACATGAGCATCGTGAACGGGCACTGGGAGAGCTTGTAAAGCGGGCGCTCCAATCTTTGCAAAGAGGACAAAAAGCCTACGAACCAATGAATGGGATCTTTAGTCGCCTAGATGAGCGTGTTAGTCAGATCGAGACAATGTTAATTGCGGTTAGTTATAACAAATTTCAGTTTTTGACCTCTACTATAAAAATTCGTATTTTGCAGCAAGAAGAAAAGTACAATGTACAAACGGATAAAATGGCTGAAGCATTGGAGGGAATTTTCAAATGGATGATGGAAAATAACGCCTGTTTTAACCAGAGACCAGGTATACCAGAGGAGAGCAGCAGTAAAAGTAATCCAGAGTTAGTGGAAAAGGTTGATAAATTGTCAAAGAGCGTAAGGGAACTTGTAAAGACGTCTAAGGATCTTTTGGACGAAACTAAGAGACTTGTAGATTCTAAATTGGCGTCAGCAGATGAAGTCATTTCTAAGATCGAAGACAAATTGTCGCATTTTTATATCACGGGTCCAATCACACAAGCCCCTCCAGAAAAGGACAGTGAATTTGAAAATAAGGTTTCGGTTTATCTGGATCAAATCTCCGCAAATGTTGCTGCTCTCAAGGAGATTCCCAAAATTGGGGACAAGTTGTCCGATCTAGACAGAGAATTCCTCCAAGGTTTAACGAATGACACGTTAACAGCGATCGAGGAGACAAAACTGGACGTCCTCTCTGCATCGGATAAAGGTACGTGTCTTGCTGCAGTTTTTTCACGAATTCACCAATTTAATTTCAGCTCTGGCAAAAACCACATCACGAATAACCGAGTCCAATGAAAATTTGGATAACACAATCAATGAAGTGCTCAGAAGCATCACCGAATCAGCAGAGTCGGCAGAGAAATTCTACGCCGAGGTTAACAAAAGCTATTTCTCTTTGCGGGATGGTTTCGATGTCTTCAACAAGTTCGACAAAATTCTGTTGTCCACTTCAGACCTCATATTGGACACCCAAAGAAAAGTGGAATATGGCACACATCAGATCCTACTTAAAATGGGGGAGTTCATTCGCAATCAAAATAACGAACTCAACACCACCTTGCAAAAACGTTTCGACGACATCGACAGCTCTATTGTAAACAATCATTTGGAAGCGCTTCAGAATCTCAGCTCGACTATGGAATCCGAGATTAGCCATGTGTGGAGACAAATAGAGATTATGCATAGTGAAATTTCGTACAGCAAGGACGCCTTAAATAAACTGCAAGGACAAACCGAAGCTTATGTGAACGGAACCTTTTCTACAATGGATAGTATGGAGGGTAAAGTGTCACAAATCACTGGTCGGATGGCGGAAGTTGATTCAAATCTGAACTATCTCCTGGGGCGATTATCTTTGGTGACACAAGAGTTTAATCAAATTAAAAGTGGATTAGGTAAAGCGCTCGACCAGATCAGAAGTAGTTTTCAAACAGTTCAAGATAAAATCAAAGACGTGGGACCCGGACCCCATGCCATCCCAGAAGAAGAATATGAACGAGACATGAATCTTTTGCCTCAGAAAGACGGACCAGGGCAATAGACGGCCCTAAGATATTTAAAACGTTTTACCAAATTTTATCAGTACAGCATTATACTTTTGTAAGAATTCCAGAAATTGTACTCCCGCTAAAAATTTTCATGTTGGTATGAAGGTGACTTGAAGTACTCTGCATTAGGATTAGTTGTAAAGATTATGTAGCAGCTGTAGAAGCAGCTTCTGCATTTAGTAAAAATATCTGTCAAACTTACTGGTTTCCTAATAAAAATGTCTGTGTGGATTCCTTTTTCCTCTAAAAATTAAATTTCCTTGGGTATGTTTATTTTATGGACAAGATCAAGAAAAAAATTATAGCCTGCCTTTGTGGTAGTAACCTCGCACATTAAGTAGTAATTTTACCACAAGTTTGGAAGAGCTTCAAATCAACTTGAACGCGATATTAAGCTCATTTCATGAGGAAATTATTACAAATTAGTTCAAAATCCATATCGAATTTGAAAATGTCATTTATTTTGCTTTGTATGCAACTGAACACAAGATAGAATGCCGCACAAATAAGTCATGGTAATATTATCAAACAAGAACGGCTGTATCGTATAAAATCCCTATACATGAACGTAGCCCCTATAGCGGGACAGAGGCAAGGAGTGAAGGCTAATGAAAAAATTTTTGACAACTGATCCTAACTGCTTGCGTATTTTTTGCAATTTCAGGCAACAGTTCAATTGATTTCAAGTTTCAGCAGTATGAGGTGATCAGCGCAAAGTTTTCTAACGTATTCAATGAATACGTGTTTTTGAATAATTCCTCCCTGCAACGTGCGAAACAATTTTCAGGTGAGTTTTGTAGTTTGAGTGACTGACATATTTTTCTCAAGAAATTGATCCACTGGTCTCATACGTTGGAAGCGATGTTTATTTTCATTTTGACAACTGTTATCAATATTTTTGTTTAATTTCAATATAGTTTACCATTTTATCAAGGAACGTATTAAAACTTATCAAAATCAGTCTTCCATACGCCAAACTCAACATGCACCTCGTGAATTTTATGGTCGATATAATCCTCCATCTGAGCAAGCTATTCGCAGAATTGTGGTAAGGTTCGAAAACAATTATTCTTTACATGATGTGAGGATGCCGGAAGCAAAGAAATGCCCTCCTAAGTCAGAAATATGAAGAATGTAATGTTATTCCGCATGTACACAACATGTTATTGTTGTAAGGTATTTGAAATCTTTTCTAGAAATTAGCTCAGGGACTCTTAAGGCCAAAACACAATGAGATGTAAGCAAAATCAACCGAAAAAAATGCTAGTAAGCTCCAAAACAAGGACAACGACCGGGAGTATACGGCGTTTTCATTTTATTTCTGTAAATTTTTTTAATGAAGTTTATAAGTTCTTGCTTGAAATTTTGCATTTGCAGGAATAAACGCTTTTTCCTTTAAAAAGGGGACGTACGAATACGCATGGATTTTGAATACTTTATGTATAAACAAATTTGGTTAACTGCATGCAATTTATTTTGTTGTTATACCTCTTAAACCTTTAATTTCAAAATATGGGTGGCACCCATACGATATTTTTTTCGTCATAATGATCGAGAATCTCTCATTTTTCAATTTCTCGCTCTTCCAGAATTGCAAATAATTGATACGTGTAATTTAGTGTTAGCATTGAGTTGAAACTTACCTTTTTATACAATCTATAAAGGATAGAAGTCTTGATGTATAAAGTTTCTTGAATAAATAAATTATGGCTCCTTTTCTCATCCTAGTGAAATTCCTAGAGTGCCGACAGGATTCCAATCGCGTCGGATAATTCGGTTGGAGCGGATAAATCTTATAATTTTACTGGGTTAAATTAGAGCGACTGAAGAAAATGTGACCATCAATACGTTTAGTATGTCATGTTATTTTCTGAATTTATGGATAGTGGATAATGGGATGGCTAATACTCCCTGGGACATATACTAATGGTTAATGTTTTCCTCCTGACAACAGACTAATCACTGAAGATGCTTTAATCCAGTTAGAATAGTTGTGAAGGGAGATATGAGCTTTTCCACCTGCGGCTTTGACCCTCAAGCATTCCATTGATTGTTTTTAGATGATTGGAATTTAATAATGTTAGTGAAAAAAGATATCAGTACTTGTAGAATGTTAGTCAAATAACTAATTAAAAGTTTCGTAAACGAAATGAAGGAGGTGAAGAGAAAAAAAACACGAAATTCTATTTTCCGAATCGTCGATCACATTTTGAGAATTTGTACAAAATATCCACAAACGTTTGCTCATTAAAACATTCATCATTATTGACGAAATGAAATTCCGTGAATCCTGTATGCCAGGGCAACAGCCCGAATGTGCACATATTCCTATCGAAAATTATAGCTAGCTCAACGTCAGGGAGATTATTCAGTCTTTTCCGCAGCGTTTCGTCGATGCGGGCAGAAAAATATTCCTTGTCTTTGATGTCCTGTTGGACATCTGGTGTGTTTCTTTTCTGAAAGAGCTCTTTGCACACATCTGCCAACAATGGCTTGCCATCATTGTAGGAAAGGTTCAGCACCTAAAAAGTAAGAGTAGTTTACTTTTCAAGAGATTTTCTTACAAACTTGCTAGACCTACTTCAATAGATTTCTCCATGCCATTTTTATACCGCAAATACCTAGAGTTCTGCCTATCACTTGGCATTATCCAAATAAACCTCCCATTATGTAACTTGTGGCTCAATATATACCTTGGAATCTTGATATCCTGCAAGGACAGCTCTCCTTTAATGTCATAGAAACTGATGTAGTCTATGTCCGCAAGCAAAGCGTAAACAGCGATACTGGATAATATGTAGGGGCGCGACCGTTCCGACCCGATAACAACACTCAGATGTTTGGGTATTTTTGATAATTCTGCTTTGCAACGAAAGATACACAAGAATTCTTTGTAGATGCTATGGGGACGGCAATAACGCCAAAGGTTGACACTGGTGTAGTAAAATCCGGTAATATATCTCCAGATTACATCACATATTCTCACTATTGTCATCAGGCAGGTCCATGCAGATTTATACAACAAATCCTTCCACATTTCTGGAGTTTTGCCTTGAACTTTTTCAACCGAACATAAATCTACTAATAGAACAACTTGCGTGTATAACCTGAAAAGAGTGCATTCTTAAATGACCCACAACTTTCTAACTCTAACGATTCCTGTTACAATATTCACCTGTCTTATGGAAACAAAGTGCTAATTTGCCCCTAATTATTTTCCACAAAACAGTCACAAGCAGCAAGCAGGAATGGAATGTAAATAATACTTTAAATCGTAGTCAGTATCCGAACGTCTTTCGTTGCTCCACTTCTCAGACTAGAAAACGAACTGGATCGGACAGAAGTTGAAAAGACCGGCAATTTCTTGTAGGGTGGATTTGTGTTGGTTGGATTTTCTCAGCGAAGTAGGTAAATTGTACTATTTCTGGGAAAGTGTCGAAAAATAGGATTATTATGTTTTGTTGAAAAAAAGGTTTTTAAATTACCTACGCTTTGAGCTTTGACAGAAATTGTAAAAGATGACAAAGGAAGGGCCTATAATTTCGATAATTTCGCATATACTGTCTGTGAATGAAGCATTTTTCTCGTTTGAAATGAAAAGGAGATTAAAGGGGGAGTGTAGTTTAGTAAGTGAGAAGAAGACACTTGAATTGTCATTTCAGTGGAAATCTCGGAATAGAGTTGTTACACTAGTAATTCCCATCCGCGGTTTCCCGTTTTCAATTAGTATACTTCGCGCACGAATTGCTATTACATAGTTAAATCTCACTTAAACGGTGTACTTATTTAGGCTTCTTTGTGGGGCTCGTTGGAATAAGTCTTCTTCAATTTCCCTGAAAAACAGCTAATTCCTTTCTCTGTAGCCAACAACAAAGGCAAGTTTTCAGTAGTAACGGATGGCAAATCATTTCCCTTTGCCCTCTCAAACTCCGGCCCTCGTAAACCTAAACATATGAAAACTGTGAGAAACGAATTTGCAGACTCTAGGCAAGGAAGCCCCTTTTAGATTTTCTGACTTAAACATTCCCCTTATCCCTTTGAACTGCTCCCCTACATCAAACAAGAATTGCTCACCTCATGGCAGAATAAATGGGACAACTCAACAAAAGGACAGGCGTTTATACTCGCTACACCCCCAGATCAACTCCTTCCCATGGTTCTACAACCTGGGGCTCAGCAGATATCTCATAAATTCTACCACGAGGCTGAGGTTCGCACATGCATTTACTAACGAGCACCTACATAGGATTGGTTTCTTGCTTTTGCGGAGTCGTTATTGTCGACATAGATCACAGAATCTTCCACTGCTCGCACCTCAATCAACCAGCCGCCCCTGACGAATTCAAACGAGAGCTTCTGAAGATTGATAATTATATGAATCTTTTCAAAACCGATAACACTGACGCCACAGTAATCCTAGCGAAATATGTGAAAGAAGAAACATTGGAGGCATGATCCTTCCCCTATTCGTATGTCAGTAATTGTCTTAAGCCACAGCTTTATACGAATGTATTCTATTGAATTCCATAATTAACGTTATCCTCGTCTAACTTAAAACCTGGATTTTGTATGGCGATTGTTAACTTGGCTGCACCTGAATTTTGCTTGTTTGGTTCGTGGGTGGTTCACTAATTGGAGACATTGATTACACTCTAATCAACAAATTATGTGATTCTTGTGGTACTAAAAAATTCTTTTTCTTAATTTCTTTCAGATGTCTTCAACTGATTGGAACTGATGCAGCAGACAAGAATTTTCCGAAATTAATTTTGAAACTTATGAAAATAAAAAGCATTTCAATAAATTCAAATGTTTTATTTCATGTAACTTTTTCCCTGAATTATCCTTTAAAAACCCAAGAAGAAGATTTGTTCAAAAAGAGGGAAAAAAAGTGTTGTGAAGATTTCAGACAAAAATTTTCAGTTCGTGTAGTGTTACAGGGGCTTGCTAGTGGCTGCTCCTCAGAAAAAGAAGAAGAAGAAATTTTACAATTGTAAGGTTTAAATAGAAGGATTTGTAAATGACAGGTTTATATGGGAGGCATTGTAACCAGAAAATTTGCCTACTGTCGATTATGTTCCCCGGGTGTTTTTCGAGATTTTGGGTTTTTTAGCCAAATTTGCAAAAACACCCGGGGATCATAATCGACAGTAGGCAAATTTTCTGGTTGTTTTTGTGACTGACAGCGCCTAACAAAATGCACTTATGCGAGAGAGAAGAAAAACGACCAGAATTCATAGAAAACGAAAGGATTTAATCAAAACAGAAAAATGCAATTTTTTAAGATTTATTTATTGAAAAGATTTACAAATTAGTGGCTTAAGTTTAGATGAAATATACGCCACACAGCCACTCTTAAATTTAGACGGCGAAATACGAAATTACTCTGTGTTTGAGGTCTAACTTTTCCACGCACTTAAATAACGTTCATTTCACAGAAATAAAAGGAAATCTACATTCAGAGCAGTGAGATTGGATTGCATTTTTTCAGCAAAGGTCCTTATAAACGGTCGGCTCTTCGGATCAGTTTTTTCTGCTAGGGTGCCGCCCGTCAAGGTTTCTTTATCCTTTCAATGTCCTTCGCGTGCTGCTCCCACCCACAGGAAGGATATCTGTAACAAGAAAAGATCCGATTAACCCGAAGCACAAAACAAGAGAAAGTATTTAAAAACCTTCAGAAATTTTCAATTAGTTTAAACTGCTTCAACAAATATTTGAGTTTTCTTATAGCAAAAGCTCCTACAAATCTTTGGGTCCGTTTTTCTGCTGGATTGTGTCCCGTCAAGGCTCCTTTATCCTTTCAATGTCCTTCGCATGCTGCTCCCAGCTACAGGAAGGAAATCTGTAACAATAAGAAAAAATCCGATTAACCCGAAGCACAAAACACGAGGAGGTATCTGAAAACACTCAGAATTTTCAAATTAAACTGCTTCAGCAAATATTTGAGTTTTCTCACCTTCATGCTGCTGCAATCACAAGCTTCTCCAAAATACATCTTTTTCTCTTTGGGCGAAGAAATGCTTCTTCCGAGATGTTTTCTTTTTCCAGCTTCTGATGTGGAAATAGTTTCCTACAAAGAATTGGGTAATTCTCTAAAAAATTTTCTGAACACAATTAAAACAATACTCAGCGGTATGTTTCTCCTTGTCGAATTAGATTACCGTCGTATGTGGTATGTGAAAATTGTTAATTAACTTTCAACTTGCTATTGCTAGACACTCTTCTCCAATATGGCCGTCCCTTTGTTTTAAACTGATTCTGGGATCCTGGTCAGTCAAAAACAAAAACTTAATTGGATCTTCTTCTTCAGTCAGAACCACAGCAGGTGCATGATCCTATACACAAAACATAGAAGACGTCGATCAATGAAGAGAAGTTATCCCGGTAAGAAAGACAATTTGACCAGAAGGGGATTTTTTTAATGGTGAGATCGGGGGATTCCGTTTCTAGTTTAAAGCACTATTTGCTGAATTTAGCGAGACATCAGATGGCCGCCAAATTGTCACTTCTAAGAATGCTTGCGCAGTCCACCAGATCGGAACTTCACAGTTTTAAGGAGGTAATGAAAGTGGTGTGCTCTGGCGTCTGATGGAGGGAGCATTCCAACAATCTGTGAGCAATGGAGTCAATTAGGGCTCCTTAATCGCAGGCGGGGGAATGATTTTACATTGATTTTATGGAGGTGTTAATAAAAAACCTGTTTTTAAATTCAATACTTATCTTTTCAAGGATTGCCTGTCCTCCAATGTCCTCCAAAGTTCCGAATTTCCAAGGTGGTTGTCCTCCATTTGAAAAATTTTATCTGGCTACCCTAACGGTATTACTGATAAGATTGGGCGGATAGCACGTTGGAAAAAATAAATAACAATTCTTCCAGTGTTTTATCTTTCCTTTTGTCATGATTTGAAAGTCGGGTAAGTCAATTTTCTCAATTTTAGTAAAAATCAAAATGGGAGTGTACCTTGAGTTCTTTAAAATATATTTTCAGCAAGTTTTTTTCCCAAGGTATCGCACAGATGTTCTATGGTGTTGATATCTGGGGACTGCGAAGGGGTCTTCATCCAGCGAGGAGTATTATAAAGTAGCCATAATGGGGTGTTCAGCGCCGTATGCTTTGAGTCATTATCTTTATGTAGTCCTCTGATATACCCATTCCTTCGGCATTTTGTTAACGTGTCCTTTAAAGAGTATTAATATAATTTTCATGGCACATAATTACCTTCAAAAACACGCAATTTACCCACCCCGTGAGCACTGGTGCAAATCCTTCATCATGTTTAGTTGTTGCGCCCAAGCTCTTTTCATCCATTCCGCAATTTTTTCTTCCACTATATCACATTATTCTTCCGTCTGACTTAAAAATGTTAAATTTAGTCTCATTTGTGAATACGTAGAGGGATGATTTTTACATATTTGTGCGTAATTAAGTCTCTTCTTTTTATTGATTTAATAATTTTATAATGTAAATAATAAGCGTCTCTTATGGACGGTTCCGGCCGTTGTATCCCGCTTGTTCGAGAACATTTTACATTGTGTTGTCTGATATTTTTTTCAGCTGTCCTTTGATGCACTTAATTCAGTTTATTTTGTGCGTTTTTGTATTTTTTGTTTTTAAAGGACTATGCAGAACAACATGACGATGAATTGATAGCAAGTGCTGTTTTCCTTTACTTGCGATGAGGGTGATAAAAGAAAACATCATAAATCCTGGATTCATCCAAGCTTAAAAAATGAAAGGGAGCAGCAAAATTTTATATTCTATAAAGAAATTAACTAGAATTTTTCCAGTACTTCAGAATGGATCAATTACCAGTTTGATAAAGTTTTCTATTTTGTCAAAAAATATATTCAGAGAAATTATTCAAACTCCAGAGAAGCATTCAATTAAAATTAATTAAAATCATATCACCGAACCACCCATGGAACAAAAATTCTAACGTATTCAAGCAGCAGGCAATTACTTTAAAAAATAAATGCACCGATATTTTTTTTTTTCAAATTTCTCGCGTCGGTCGTTACCGTTTCTACTTTAAATGTGAACAGAAGCATTAAAATACACCAGGAAAGGGTCTTTTTTGTCGGCGCCGCTACGTGTCGTATCGTGTCGTGTCGTCAGTGTGTATCAATCCTAATTCGTTGGCACTTTCGACGTGAAGGTTCTGACGAAAAGTGCCCTCATCTAGAGTATTAATTTCATTTTCAATCTCTTGTTGAATTATAATGTAATAACAGTAATATATAATATAATTACATCCGTGTGAAGTATGGGCCGGAGGTTGTCGGAATGACTTAGTGATCTTATGGGAATTATTTTGCTTAGAAAAGTAGTGACTGCGTTCGACATTTTATTTGTTCGAGTCGACATTTAAATTGGACAGACTGATATGTGTTTTGGACAATTAGTCACGTTTAGTTTCTCAAAATGGAAATTGGAAATGATAGAAATTTCGCTCACAATATTTATCTCGGAAAATAAGTGTGGATGCATGCAAATAGTTGTCGCAGAATATTTACACAATTTTTAACTAATTTCACTCCTATCCTTTGTATATTTTATCTATGTTTGTTGTAGCAATGAAAGTCGCTGGTAGAAGCCTTTAGTTGACGACTTGTAAGTCGTCAATTATCAGCCCCAGCCCATCCACAAATGCGACAGACAAAAAAAGAGCTCACATTAAATTTATCATTTTATTTTGAATCTTTCATCTACTTTACATATTTATATATATAAATTTTATAAATTAAATAAACAATTGAAATGAAATAAAAAATAAAAACAAAAACTTACAACTGAGTAAAAATCAGTTGATACAACTTAGACTGAGAACTAAGGACAAACAATAGTCGAAAGTAGCAGACCTTATCAATAATTTGTCTTAGATGTAAATTTATATATTTCATTTATATATATATACTATATATATAAACGATTTATTCATTTCTCTTTTACTAAAAATTAATAACGACAAAACTTCTCGACAAGAAGACGTGATTTGTTTTTTTCTAATTCTTTTTTTTGGACTCTTTAACAAAAAGAAAACGAAAGGAAATAAGAAGAAGAAGAAGAAGACGAAGAAGAATAGCAATGGCAATTGAAACAATTAAATTGTCCACTTAACCAGTCAAAATATAATTTTTGTGTCTTTGTTTTTTTTTGCTTCATTTTTGTAATTTATTTTACCTTTCATAATATATATATATATGTATATATAAATTTTTGTTTTTCTTAAATCAGAAAAACTACATCACTTGTTTTGTTTCTTTTTCATTTTTCTTATCTTTTCTTTTCTTTTCATTTTAAATGTAATTTCGATCGAGTTTTATACTTTAAAATTGTAATTTTATGCAATTTAACTGTATTGGGGTATCTTGCTCCTTAAGTTATTTTATATAATAATAATAAAAGCCGTCACTTTGTGACATATATCTAAAAAAAAATTATTTTTTGTTTTGTTGTTTTAATTGTATGTGTATTTGTTTTTGTTGCTTTTACTTTTACTTTTTTTACTTTTTGCTCGCCTCCGCTCTCCGCTCTGCCACTGTTTCCCCCTCCCCCTCCCCCCTCCCCCACAACAAATTATAATTATAGATCCGCCAGAGAAAGTAATATGATCTCGTCTTGTGTTTACATTCCCTCTCCTTACATTTCTTGCTTCGTACGCTCCTCCTTACGCTTTAAGTATTTTATTTTATTTATATATGAGTAATTAATATAATTAATATGATTTTCTTTATTAATTCAAATATAGATTTTCATTGAATTTCCTAAAAGAAAATTTCGTAATTTTGGTGGGTTCTATTCAAAATAAATTTGAACGGCTCTCAAAGAAATTAAGGAAAGTAAGTTCATTTTGTACCTTGTTTTTTGGCAACTGTGTAGGTGCGAAGGGGAAATTTTGATTATCATTTTACAGGATCACATTTCACATAGGGTGTGCAAATTAATGCGTAACAAAGTGAAAAAAGGCGCAAAGACGTTAACTGCTTCCACAAGTGTTTATTTCAAAATCAGAATTCGAGACAATCAAAATTTTCGTGACAAAACAACTGGGGGGGGGGAAAAAAAAACTGCAAACTACTTAGGATGATGCCGTTTTTTGCATATTAACAACACATTTCAAATTTTTAGTACTAATATACGTCAATTGTGTGAATTTGCAAAACAAGCCTTAACACTCTCTTTATGTAGGGAAACTACCACAAGAAAAAAAAAATTGTAGGCGGCAAATATTGAATTGGCACGTGACAATGTCTGTTTTTACAGGCAGACCCCTGCCTGATGCAGAAATAAATTTATCACTGCTACACGGGTACCAAGCAATCGATAAACAACGAGTGGAAGCATTTCTTTGGCGCAATAAGGCATGGAACATTTTCGTCTTCTAAATTTATAAAGCAATTAAAATAACTCGCCTCCATTAGAGCGTTTACCTGACTGAAGTATTTACAAAGGGTCGAAGAATTTTATCACATTTTCTACAATAATCTAAAATTACACGCGTTCCAAGGACGTGTGGGACTTTGCACGAAAGTTACTAATGAAATTTGTCTACACAACAAAAAAAACATAGCTCTGTACAAAATATTTACCAAAAAACAAGCTACACACGCGTAGTGGACTAAAAACAAAAACATCTTTACAATATTGTCCAGAGGACACGAATACCAACTAAAGTCGACTTGATTTTGATTTTGTAAGAAATAATTTAGGGGCAACGATTATTTACAAATGAACAGCTCTACGCTAAGATGGCTTTTAAAGCATTCAACTTAAAATTAAATTCTCACAGTTAATTAGCTTCTTCATTCACACTTTATGCTGGCAACGTCTCGCTGCTTAATCTCGTACTCCACGGAGTCTGGGGACGTAGAAGTCGTCGTTGAAGCCATGTTTGTTGTGTTCGTTGTGTTTGAAGTTGGCGACGATTTATTTCCGCTTGGCGGCGATGAACAAGCATTTGATTCGACGCTTTTCACTTCGGTTATCACTTCGTCTCGGTGAAGATTCTGATTGAGCACCACAACGGTGTCCTCGGGACTCCGTCTTGACGACTTCTTAAGTGGCACTTTGATTTTCTCCGTTTCGGGCTTCTGATGGTACGCCGTAGTTGATAGGGGTCCATCGCCTCGAGATGGGAGACAGCTTTCCGCCTTTGCAATGACTCCGCCGTTGTTGCCGGTCATTTTTTGTTTTATGTTGTTTGGTGTGGACGATCGGATCGATGACTGCGGCGATAACAGGGGGCACTGTCGCTGGTGTTGTTGTATCTCCTGTTGCAGTTCCGTTATTTGTTCCTTGTACCGGCGCAACTCCTGAATCAGCTTCACGTTTTCTATGCTGTACTGTCTGAGCTGTGAGTTTTCGTGAATCAGCATCTTTATAACTTGTAGAACCTTGTCCCTGTCACTGGGCTGGGCATCCTTTAGAGCCTCGGCCGCTATATCCCAGGGTGCCGTCATATTACTGCTATCCGCTTCCCCAATCAGACTGTCGTCATCCGTGTCCGTGGACAATTCAAACTCGGAGTTTGTGCTTAGCGAGATTCCGTTCGTAATGTTCTTTACGACGACACTACCCACAGTCCCGCTGGCTAATCCTACTGCACTGGAAGACAAAGATGAGGATGATTGTGGCGGCGATTGCAATTGAATGGTTCGATTCTTAAGGGTAGTATTTAATGAATATTGCTCTCGTATAGATGGCGGTGTTGGTGAACGCATCACATCCGACGTATTGTTGGCGTTGCTTAGGCGAATTCGGCCGGCTACGCAAACGATCATATTGTTGTCGGCAGTTTTCTTATTGATTGCAGACACTATGGCCGTGGTCTGCTGTGGCGTTGGTGTTGGCGTCGCCGCATTATTGCATCCATTGTTCGTGTTTGGTACGGGCGACGTCGACGACGTGATTTCATTTGAACCAGAAAACTCCTCCGGACTTACGGGCGCCGATGAGCTGTGATGAATGGTGGAGTTGGATGAAACTGTCGTACTCGTTGTACATTGATTATGCGACTGGTGTTCATGGGGCGGGTGATGTCGATTGTGATGTTGGTGAAGATTATTGCTTGTGTTCGAGGGCGATGATAGTCGCATCGCATCTGGTGATTGTGCAATAACATCAGGTGATGTTGGTCTTTCCTGCTTAATGTGAATTTCTGCTTCATTTAATGTGGTAATAGCGGTGTGATTTTGACTCCTTTCTCTGTCACGCTCCCTTTCCCGTTCCCTCTCCTTCTCTCGTTCCCGTTCTTTTGATAGTATACTCTTTCGTGGCGCCAGCGCCACATTTGGTTGGAAAGAACGTTCGAATCGTTCACTCTCTGTGTGCCGCACAACCCTTTCTGGATTTTGCAATACTGGCGGTTCTTGACTGAAGTATGGCAATGAGGCAGCTGCAGCCGCACTTGCTGCCGCCGCCGCTACTGATGTATATGGCAAATGAAGAATTGGTTTCGGAGCCCACGGCCTGAATGCAGACAATTGTTCCCTTTGTGCACAGTGTGCATAGTACAGCGCTTGCTGATATCTCTGGTATTCTAAGAGGTATGACGATTCATCGATGATTTTTGCTTTCTTCGATGGAATGTCCAATGGCTCACGTTTACATGGTGGTGGTACTATTATCGCCTCCTCCATCATTTCAGCCTAAAAAAGAAAAGAAAAGTATTAAAATTACATTCAAATAAACAAATTAATACAAATATATCTAAAGGGTATGAATTGTATTTTAATAAAGAGACTAAAAAGGAATGGACCTAATACGGAGCCCTGAGGTACAAGTGAACCGGAATTTCTACGCGTTAGTGAGCAAATTGGCTTCCGTTGTATGCTCGAAAACTATGATGCACACAGCACAGCATAGACGGAAGGAAATTTTGCGAAATTTTAACCTGACAAATGTTTCAAGTAAACCGCAAATTTTTGGCATGAAATGTCACTCCGCTCAGCCACCTTCGTTGGTGATACTTCTGACTACATACGAAACACGTAGAAAACTTAGCAATGACGCTAATACTTGTAAAAGAAGGACTTTTCTTCGAAATTCGGTACTTTATTTATTTTTATAATACAAATAAAATGCCAAGTACATAGGCATTATGAAAACGGGAAAATTAAAGTATAAAGAAAGTAAATAATCTTTAAATCCAGCGCCCAAATTATATCTAAATCTCCATCCCTCTGCCTGGAAGCAACAAGGTGAATTGATTTATTTTTTTTTAATGAAACTACACCCAGCAACTGACAAAATCCATATTCAGAGTTCATTAACATCTGAAGTGTATCCCTGCGGGAAGGAGAATTTCACAAGGAAAACCTTTTGATTCTGCCTTCTGCACTAGTTCAATGACACGATGGAATTAATCACGTCAAATTAAACACGAAAGGAAAGGAAAGCATAAAGGAAAAAGGAAAATGTTCCTGGAACAAGTACACCTTCAAAACATTTTCAAAACATGAGTGAAAAATACCAAGTGAATGAATGAGCAGCGAGGAGAAATGGCGCTTTTGAAATTCCCTTGAATAAGTGCATTTTTCAAGAGTTGAATTTTGCAAATTAATGACTGGAACGAGGCTCAGAACTCAGAACTCAGAACTTTCCTCGTAATTACTTGTTCCCATAGTTGTGAAACAGTGCTATGCTGGCGGCTATGTACAATGTTTTCAAATACTACGGGAATCACTGGGTGGACGCTGCAGGGGCGCCAACATTCAAATGAGCACAGCACTGGAAGAACAAAACAAAAAAAAAAAAATGGGAATAAGGAGCCGGGGCTGACAAAGACTCTAATTGTGTGACCCCTTTTGTTTGGACTCAAATTTGTGTTGCTCGCATGTACTTACATCGCTAAGTTCTTCTAACCCTATAATTTGGTCGCGTTCAAGCAAAAAATTCTCCCATCCCAGCGAGAGTTAAATCAGAACAAGTTTTCCAGTCGATTCGGACGGAGTTTCGGGTCGTCTCACTCCCCGCCGCATCTACTATTGAATTTTGACACGTCCATCCGTGTATTCATCAAAAAATTGTCCGCGATGTCCGTTTTTCCCCTGCGGACCCATTCATTACTATCATTCGTGGACTTGGGATAGTCAAACAAGATGGCGTTTATGCGTGAGGAACTAGTTTCACGTCCCTTTAAATTGCCTTATTGAATAAATTCTAGGCATTTGTTTATCAGGTCAGCGTTCTTAAGTGTTTCAAGGTCTCCATGCAATCCAATCCAGTCGAATTTAATTCTCAACACACTCCCCTGCAGCAATTGTTTACAGGCATGCTAATTTTTTGTGTGCGCCAGTTTTATTCCTTTTGTATTTCGCCTAAGTGACAGGGGTCTTCTCAACCCTTGCGGGGATCGCAATTCACATTCGATTCAATAAATGACAACCATTTCATGGCTTTGCTTCTTAGCCGGCCCCGTTTAAGGATTTCTTAATAAATTGCAGGTCTTCATCTGTCCAGCCAGAGGTTGTTATGGGGAGAAACAGTTTTGTTTATGACAAGTATGAGTGTGAAATTATGCAATTCTGAGGACTCAACATAAATTAGCGCTGAAAAAAGGAAGCAAGCAGATGGTTTGCTTCAAATTTCTATAGAGTGGGACGATTTTATCAACTATAATTAGAAAATGTAGATGTGTTCAGGGTGTAGAAACCCTTAAATTGGGGAGAGTAGCAGTTAACCGGACGAAACGTTTAGTGTACTGGGGGTTCTGATGGAAGCCGAAGGGTTTGGAGACTGTCGAACCAGAACATGAATCCAAATAGCATTTTGATAATGATGACTTTTTCCGGTCATATCTGGACGAACTAATCGCTTCCGGTGTACATGTTCATTTCTTTTTTATATAGTAAAGGTAAAGGAACCACTGATACTGGTTGTAGGAAATGGAAGTTCTTATTCAAGACTGGACGATACAGAGTGTACTAAAGACCTGCCTTTTTTCTCTGACGAAGTTGTGAGTTCAACATTTCACGTGCAATTTCGAATAGAAATTTTATTAATGGCATGCACTTTGCATTGGGGTCTATTAATTTGGGTAGGTGCCACCAACACTGGCTAATGTACAATTTGTGATAATATGTCTAAAAACCTTTGCCTTGTGAACATCGAATTTATTTTTTTCAATTGCTTTTCAATTACTCTAGAAAAGGAATTAGAAATCGATTTTAATTTTTTAATTCTTTTTCAACTTTTCTATATAAGGGGAATTGAAAAGGAATTAAGAAGTTAAAATTAGCTTGTAATTCCTTGCAAGGAATGGAATTAAAAAAAACGATATCAAAGAATGGAATTGGAGTGTGAATGGGTAATGATGTTTACAACACTGTAACTTACGAGTACTTTAGTGTATTTCGGTGATATAAATTTTTGAGATATCCTCAAAATGACAGGTTCAATATCGTATTCCAACAATTGTTTTCAACGAATCAGAAGTGTACGAATACAGAAGTTGAAGGGCACTGCGATGTATGTTGCCTTTTGTGTCCTCAGAGCTGAATCAAAGCTTGTAACAGACTATCTACCCAATATCCTTAATCGTAGGACTGAGATCAAAGAACTCATGATGCTCAAGGACAGGATCAAGAGGGTCAGGAAAACCGGAAGGTTTCATAAAACTCGTGTCAGTGACGAATCGCTCCCACAGAAGGGACAGGAGGATATTTTTATATTCACGGACGATTCTATGGTTAACGGCATTCTAGCTACAAGGAACTATTTTTATAACTGATGGTGAACAGCCCCTGATAAGGCCAAACACAGCCTGCATGATATCTAAAATTTGCTATCATCTCTACCCTACATAAGATGAACCTAACAGTACAGGCTTAGGAATCTACTCGCATTTTATTAAACCTTCTTCCCCATATTCCCTAGGAACCTTAATATCTGCTTTTTATTCACTTTCTACTTGTATTATTTTTGTACTTTGTACTAATCAAAAACTGAAGGGATCTCTGAAATTTTTCAATTATAAAAAATTGTCAAACGAAAAATTAATTTAAAGGATAATAACTCTCGAAAGATGTGGAATTATTTCTCTGTCACTACTCCCTAGTCAGCTAGGTGTTAATAATTAACTAAACCTAAGAACATGGCGCACAATGCTTTCGTTAACTATAAACCCTTAAGAATGGAAACGCTGAACCTCACTTCAAGGCTATTTTAAAGTCTAATAACCTGTGGATGTTAATCCTTGAACCCTGGATTGATTCCCACCAACCACCACATACTGCGCATTTAGCTCTGCCATGCAGCCATGTGTGTCTCCAATGACCTTTGCGCATGCAGAGGTTCATGCACTCTGTTGGGGTGCATTTCGTATATAAAAACCTCTGGCACGAGCTCGAATCGAAATTTCCTCTATTTTTTTGTTTATTTAATTGGCATCTATTAATGTGGCCTCGGGTGGTTTTTAATATTCTTGTGCAATCAGGAGGTGGCCAAAAGAAATAAAATACCTTCGGAACGAGACGTATAGTACCTTATTACCCACAATTTCCAAGGACGTGGATTGCGAAAAAAAAATACACAAAAAGTTTTAGAATTTTAAATTCTCGTTGGACAATCCAGAATTTTTTCCCGTTGATCTGGTTCCGTCTATTAAGTTGGGAATCTGGCCTGGAATGCATTATTCGGTGATTAGAGGGCAAAAAATTTAAAAGAAGGTGATCAAGGGGAAACGACAAGATAAATGAATCAAAAAGAAAAAGGCATGCTTGCCTCACTGGAACTTTCGTGAGGAAGTTTTAAGAGGGTTTTCTGTTTTCTCATGTTCCATTCTTTTATAGGCAGGCACGCAGATGAAGATACGAATTGGGACGGGTTTGATATTCTTTAAATCTGACTGAGAAAATCCACTGTCTGCAGTAAGTTTACTCCTGGAGGAAGTTTTCTCAGAGCTTCATATTTGGATTGGTTCACACAAAGATGAAGTGCACTTTTGGTTGAAAACTGCAAATCACAAAATCAGGCGGACACCATCAAATTTGATTGACATTCATAAAATCCATCAACTTTTTTTGTCCCTGTTTACACCTTTATATAAAACTGCACCAGGCACTTACTTTGATGACCGTGTGCCCTTTTGCTGCACATGCCAATACCATATGTGCAAAAATAGAAGAGTTTCGCAGAATATTCGGGGTCATAGTCCAGAATATCAGTAAAAAAAAACATGTTATTTCCAGGAAGGTAACGAAATATCCCAGGAAGGGTTTTTGGGTGCAGGTTTAGTTCATTAAGTGGAAATTGTGGATCCCATGAACGCATCCTTAGTATGTTTGATAATTGATTGGGTCGATTCGGTTAGGTGGGCACCACGAAAAGTATTTCTGGATAGTTCAGCCATGTGCAACAGAAGTTTAGAATTACTTTTTTCCTGTTTCTTTTACACATTTTGGGCAACCTTTTTCCTTATTTCATTGATGGTGTGTAAGAAGATACCTCTGATGGGGGGATTTGGATTCATTGAAATCGTAGGGTTAAGAAACTTTACACGTGTACACAGTTTTTGCGTATTTTGCAGGTTTTCGCATTTGATTGGGCTGTTCAGAAACTTCGCGTGGTTGATGAAAATGTGTGCACGGCTCCAAGAAAAGTTGGGAAGGGCAAACTAACTTGAATAGTAGGTAATTTCGAGAATATGAAGGCTTTCGAAGAACTTATTTTCCAAGACATCTCATTCAAAAGTTCTAATCCGATTTTATCAAGATTGATTTGTTACTGCTAAAATAAAAAATGAATTTTGCCATCGTGTCATGCGTCCTATTAAGAAAAAAAGTGGCAAATTAACAATCAAGACCTGTTGAAGGTTGTACTACTTTTACCTAAACAGACGTTCATAATTGATTTAATTACATGATTTCGTTCTTTATAAATTTCGAATTTCAATTATAATACTATTTTACTTACGGCAGCGACGGTTACCAAGCTTGTAAAGAGGTAATTCTGCAGATTATAATGAAAAAAAAAATTCCTGCTCCATCAAATTACTCCCAATTTCTACAAGCATGAGAAAAAATAAAGAAAAAAATAGGGGGAAGCACAGATCCTTTTGACTTGCCAAAATCAGCATTAAATGGTTTTAGCTTCTACCTGAACCTTCTCGCTACTGAATTCTTTAAGCGAAGCTCCAAAAGTAGAAAAGGGAAGAGGATTCCTGCCCGAAATAAGGGAACAATGTCGGACTCTGCGGGAGTTTCACAGTCTCAACATTGCAGCGTCCAACCCCAGGAACAGGGAAGACAGACAGATGGTAGAAATGGGCGAGGGAGCCTTGACTCGACGCCCGAAAGTCGCCCGATGGAAAACGAATTGGGGTTTTCCTCTTGATCAGGTAACTTAGCAGAATTTTATGAACTTTTCAAAATTGGAATCACATCAT
>QYTT01079475.1:19442-32178 GCA_006980735.1 Dasypogon diadema
TTTTCCCCCCCCCCCCCCCCCCCTTAAAATCATTCCCTAACGAATTACAACCCCGCAAAGGTTTTTCCACTTTGAATGACGCTGACGCTCTCATCAGCTGGTTCACATTTAAAGAATATCTCTTTAGCGTAGCGCACCTACAATACCCTTTTCATTGCACCCACGGAATGGGTATTAGGTGTTTTCCTCGTCTCATAATAAACAAAATAATTCCGCTGGTAATGGATAATGGTTACTAAGTGATATCTTCAGGATGAATTTGGAAGGCATGGGATTTTTATGTTGTGCAATTACTTGCTGCATTCCACAGTAATGCAAAAAGTAATGTCTCTATTACTGATTCTTTCTTCCTATTATTAGTAATGATCTATGAAAAGCCTTCAATACCTGACAGTTCTATGTTAATTGTAATGAACAAAATATATGTAATGTAATGTATATTAGTTACAAAATCATGCATTCCACATTAATGTGGAAGCTCTTGCTTTCCCTACTGCGAAATTATTTGAAAACTAGCACTGTTACATGTTTCTTGAAAATGGTATATACGCATATATATACCAATACCAACCAAACAGTACAAAACTCCCAACATTCACTTAACCTCTAGAACCTAAGTCACTTGATTAATGTTTACCACTTTAAATTATCATGTGGAAAAATATCAACACGAATTCTTCCGGAGTCCTTCCAACAGGATGCGTTCATTAAATATTCCATATGCAGGGAACATATAAGTAATTAAAGCAAAAATAATAAATGCCTTCTATAGCTCGTGTCTCCCAGCTCCAGAGCAGATAATGCGCTTATGAATAAATCCACAACATGATGCCACCACCATCTCGTTAAAAGCGATTTTTTCCATAAAATTAATTTTTTCCGTTGAAGGAAAGTTTATATTATTTCCGGAATCTCTTGTGTGTTGGGGGGCGTCGTCCGTCCCAACAAAAGCTGTTCAACACGTAACATTTTGCTGTAGATACGCAAGTGTTCACTTTACACAATACTCTGACGATCCTCTGATGCTATGCAAAAAGTTTATTGAAATTCTTATAAAAAGTTAATTACGGGTGCCGTCAAGTGCACTTTTACGAGGTGGAAATGTGAAAAAAAGGGAAAACAAAATATTATAGCTGGCATTATTATGGTCGTAATGACAGGCACTTTAGTTTCTATAAAAATAAGAAAAACTATAAATTTTGAGAGACTTAGTCGTAACCCCCATAAACCTGAGTTTCACAAGAAACGATCCTTCTTATTTGCTCTAGTGGAAAATAAAATTTCCATTAAGTGGTGAAAGGCAATATTACAGTGTTCGTAATAATGATGAAAATATCTAGACAAAGATTGTAGTAGGTTATCAAAAGATGCATGTAAAATACCTTAGATTCTGCGTTCAGTCAGTCAGTTTAACGTCTGAGGTTTCTCGTAGAGAATTCATTCCAGTACAGCCTAGGGCATCATGTGGTTGTCTACGGTGCACACGTGGCCAAATATGTCATATTTTCTGGAATTTCTTCTTCATGTAATTATCCTTTGCCTTTATTAGTGAAATACGAGGAGGATAAATAAAGGAGCGCCTTTTTACGTCCCATAGTACATGGAACCCACATCGAGTTGAACGATGTGGCAGATCTTCCATCTGAAGATTGAAAACTTTGTTCGGCACCATTATCTACGTAGTAACGTTGAAATTTTTCCGACCTGGAGTATAAGGAGTAGGATTAAACAACCAACAGTTCTTTATGTTTAGATGTATTCTCCTTTAAATCCAGTACATATTTTACCTCGATTGATTAATATTGAGAAACTATTCCGGAGTTTTACTCAGAAAATTAACCAAAACGGCAACTGGGATTTCGTCATCACTGTTGAATTTTCTTACTCGAAATTAGAATTTCATTTCCAAAATAAAGGTCAATAAGAGGTCAAATCTAGCCTGATCAATTCGTGATCACTTTAGGAAATGGCACAATGGCGAATGGTGGCCTATGTTACAGTATCTATGGGAAGAGGTACAGTGGTGCGTCATAGAAAAAATCCCTTACACAGTCAATAACACTGTTAATAACCCTAAATACCTTGGTATTGTCAGCATACAACAAACATTCAGAAGTAAAGTCAGGCCAGGCACATCGTTGATGTATATAAGGAATATTAAAGAACCAAGAATCGTCCCCTGAGGCACCCTTGAAATTTTTTTTAAATATGGACAACTGAAACCCGTAATGGGCTACAACATTTTCTCTGGATGTTAAATAATAGGAAAACCAAGATATAGTATTAGAGTGAAAAAAAACCAGTAAAAAGCCGATATGTATAACATTCTTTGAGGAGGAAACGTTAGAAATTGAAACAGGGCGAATATTGGTAACGAGTCGGGTGTCACCGGATTTAAATACAGGCAAAACAAAACACTCTTTAAATAACACTGGATAAATTCTAAATGGGGTCTGCCAAGATATGTGCACATTTTTTGAAGATTGTGTTAGAAATGCCGTCAGTTCTGGGATTCTTACTACAGTCTAATTT
Organism: Dasypogon diadema; assembly: GCA_006980735.1. Taxonomy (NCBI): domain Eukaryota; kingdom Metazoa; phylum Arthropoda; class Insecta; order Diptera; family Asilidae; genus Dasypogon; species Dasypogon diadema. Next base: position 21,975 of record QYTT01079475.1, read on the forward strand.
GTTTAATACATCAAAAACTATCTCCGATGTAGCCTAAAATCCGAGTTGAGAGAGGACGTATCAGATTCCTCTTCTGAATGCACTCATCTACGTTATTCACATATCTATTATGGCATATAACATTTGCTATAGAAGAACAACTTAACATGCCGAATTTGCTCTTTTGAAAAAAATCATTTTAAATGTGTATAAAATTTTCCCATTTACACTTGACCACTTGAAATTTTAAAATCCAAATGATAAGTGGTTGCACTCTGCTCCCCTATTTATGTATATAAATTCTTTCTTTCAAAATTTTGGAAATTTTAGGATATGAAACTAACTCTAAACACATTTAAAATACACCAATAAGAGTGAGTTGTGAAAAACCCCATTATTTTGCTATAATATTTATGAGATACATAGATACTCAAAAAACATACTCTTATAGTCACCTGGGATTATGCTGAAGTTTTAAACTTTCCCAGGGTACTAACTACAATTGAATAACATGAAAAGTTCGACATTTTCCTGAAAAGCTCTTAAACCAAAATCCACTTTCATGGTTATTTCAATTACGAAAAAAAAAAATCTCCGAAAATTAATTTATCTCCGGAACGTATCCAACAAAGTGCAAAAAGCAAAAAAGGCCAATCTGTAATGAAATTTCAACTGAAATCTGATTTAAATTTAATTTAGCCGGCCTATTTTATCGGGTTCTTGTGGATATAACTTGGGTTGTCTTCAAGTTATCCCGGATTAGTACATAAAGATAAGAAATCTATAAAGTTCTGGGAAACTTTTTTTTCTTCTTATAGATGAAAGCACTGAAGGGAAACTCATAGCTCAAAGGATCTCTTCAGACAGAAAAAAAAACGGCCATCAAATTCTGTTTGTTTTTTGCTGATAGGATTGATGTTAGTCAGAAAAATACGCCAATATTTCACGCACACAATTACGGGTTACTGTTTGAAATTGAGATTTCCACACAAACAGATCGCTCTTGAGATATCTTAAACTCCTCTAAAGACATCGTTAATCTCGAATCGATATAAAACTGAGAGCCTACAGTCTCCCGTTGCCAGAAGATAATCAATAATTTATTTATGAAATCCTGGTATTTATAGGTAGCCATAAAAATGATAAACGCAACTGAACGTGGATAAAAGTTCGCCAGTTTTTACTTGGAAAGTCTAAAAGAGCATAGCTTACCCGGGACTCGAGACTCGGAACCCCGGACCCAGGGATGAATATGTCTGCAGGAGCAAGAAGGCAGTAACCCTCTCGTATGCCATGGATTAGCTTTAAGGCTAACGGATATGTGCTAAGATGTATACTGCCCCTGGATTGCCAATATAAATGTACGATTTGCAAATATAGAAAAGGACTGAGCGTTATGGTCCGCATAGCACTCCGAACGAATGTGGTGAGTGTCGTATGCGAGCCGATGTTATCATAAATTATTTGCCAATTTGCGAAAAGGAAAAACTTGCTTGAAGGCCTACAAAAATTATGAATTATGGGGGGCGAAAAGGCAGTTTCGCCAGTTATACGAGACATCCCCCGGCGAAATTAAGATATGTGAACGGACGTTAACACGATCCAAATACATTATTAAAATGGGCTTTATGCCTCGCATGCCTTTGTCGAAATATTTGAATAGGTAATGAAAATCGGCAAAGGCAGTCACATAACTCAGAGGAATTTAAACGCGATATTTATTCCGCCATTATGTACCCCGTTGCCTTTATTAAACAGTCTTTATGGTTAAACATGTCATCAATAATATCCGGTTTTATGAGATTTTGTAATGCGGCTGTTTGTATGCCGTCTATTTCTCAGGACTTTTAAAATTGCCGAATGATTTACATGCAGAAAACATGACATAAGACTTTTCATTTTCATATTTTAAAAAGAAAATCTTGTTAGGAATTCTTTTAATCCGTTGAGGTATTGAAACGCCGTATGGTAGCAAAAAAATTATTAAAATCCTTTCAATTTTTTAAGACTATTCTTCTAAATGAAAACTTGTACCAAACTTCAAAAGAAACTTTTGCTCATCCTGTTTTTTTTTCTTAGAGGGGTCACTACTAAGATCCCTGCTGAGAGCAAGGTAAAAAAAAAATCTTTCAATAGCTCACTCTGTATCTTCTTAAATGACGGCGATTATTGTCAATAGTATTCCATTTAATCGAGATGAAGTCACTAATGTATACGAAAATAACATGGGGAAGATGTAGAACCTTGAGGTACACTAGTGTTGAATCTATGGTCTTTAAAAGTATGGCACTCAACATAACATGTATTGAATAATTGGATATAATACTTCTTCTTTCATATGCGATATGTTTATCTTTTTTTTCCTTTACCGGTTCCGGCTTCCTGTCCTAACTCTTCTTTTGTTGGTTCTAAATCTTGATTTCTCTCGGAATTCACCTCCTGAGTTTCTGTAATTTTTCTATCCACCATCCTTTTCTTTTCTGCGCTTTTCTTCATTTTTAGTCCTTTTAGTCGTTTATCCTCCCTTTGCTATTAATAACTACTTTTCTTTGTTCTTTGCCTTCTCCATGCGAATACTATTGAATTGTTACTTCACTGTCGCTTTGCATTCTTACTACACGATCAACAAAGTATGCTTTGGTAGGAAGTTTAGAAACTTGTTTCCTGAATGAAAATCCGTTACGGTGGCATAGACGGAAATAAACCTGGTGACGAGCTGGTCAGAAAAGGCTAATCTTCCCAACTTCACGATCTCGATTCCTTCTGCAACATTGTCCGATCTACTACGAAATCTGTAATAAATAAATGGCTTAGTGATCCCCAGTAGTTCTATTGGGAAAATGTCCTGAGCTCCGTCAAGTTAAAGATCTTGTCAGATGCTACGCCTACATGGGCTAAGGTACCACCTATTTAAAATGGGCCCGTCTAATAAAACGAAATGTCGTCTTTGTTTGAAAGACGACGAGATCACCATACACATTTTGGGTGAGTGTCCAGCCTTAACGTGGAAAAGGATCTTCCTCCGGGAAATCTTAACTCTCGGCGAGATTAAATCCTCTTCGACAATTGACCTTCTTGCTCTTGATTTTCTACAAAAGCAGTTCGATTCTTCACTAATAGAAGGCCTGACACAGCCGATTTTCTCTAGGGTAGTATCCGTGGTTTGGGCAACCTCCCAAAATTTGGTATTAATAATAACCCACCCATACATTGCACCACGTACTAATGCGGAGCTGAATATCAGCTATTGCAGCCACTTCGTGAATATCGTCGCAGGCATAAGTGATCACTTTTACTCCGTCTTTCTGCTTAGAACACCTGAGAGCTTTCTCTGTGGTGTTTCCCAATATATCGCAATGGCGATTCGTTTAAAATTGCCGTTTCCAGAGCATTCATTTTTGTAAGAGAGCTTTCTCATGTTATATGAAACTTTTCATGTAATTCTTTTGCGTAAAACTTATATGAGCCACTAGTGACTCATGCCGGCATGAAAGCATTAGTGTATGAATCCATAATCCTTTCTAGAGATTTGAGATACCAATGATCAAAGCAATTGATTGAATCATTTAACACATTGGCTGCCATGTGCATCAACAGTGATGCACACTGAAAAGCTCTCTCAGGACGACGGCATTTTAACGCGTAGCTCTCTCACGAAAGCTTTTATGCTAATTGTGGCAGCCAGCCAGCTTTAGAATCTCTAAACCCAATAGGGATCTTTTGTTTAATTTCCAGAACTTTAGCGCCAGCGGTCAAGGTTTTAAATTGGAAATAAAATGGTTTTAGTGTTGGAGATGTCAACCATCAATAGCTAGCCTTAATACCCTGCTCAATTTCGCCAGAAATACGTCAATATAGGGCCTTTTATATCCCTATTTACGACATGGCACTTCCTGTGAAATTTAGAATTACCTTAATTATCATATTTCCGAGAGAAACGCGTGAATAAATTTTCGGTTTCCTGTAATTCAAAGCGAATTCATATGTTTTCGTACTTCTAACTAAATATAGGCGCATTTAGTAATATATTTAATTTAAATTGTATCCAGCCTTTAAAACTTTCAATTCGTGGTATGCATTTTAGGACAGATTTAAAAACTCCCCTTTAAACTCTTGTACATTTCTACAATAATTGGGTAACTGTTGCTTCACATCTAAAACACGAAATAAAAATAAATTAATAATAAAACATCCCAAGCACGCCACCAGCTATAGCACCCACCGCAAAGTATCATCCACATTTGTGCGACTCATTTTACCCTTGTTATACTCGGTTAGGTGGTGAAATTTATATCTGGTGCTAAAATATCTCCAACTATTTTTCGCAATGTCAACAAACATAAATAACGAGAAATTGTGCTCCATTTCGAGTGTGTACTTGAGTTTAAGCCAATGAATTGCAACCACTTTATCACAATATCAAGAGCTCTCGTGAAACTACTCAAGCAACCCTAAGTGGTGGGATGAATTCGAAACTTTTTAGGCCAGCCAACTACGTGTAATTTCATTACCACCAGCATGCAAGTTTTTCTTTAATGTATTTAAAGATTCCTACCTTCGGGTCCGTTAATAAATCAAAAGAAATCCCATGTGACTCTAGGGGAACATTCTCAGACTTTAAAAACTAAACCATTTTGGGGCGCATAATGGGAAAAAAGGGACAAAATAGGTTTGAATACCCTTTTAACTTTAAGAAATCAGAAATTGGCAGTTCACCTTTTACCTAACGCGGGTTAAGAACTTTCCTATGGGAATAGAAGACCCGCATCCCCATTGAACCCACATAGATTAGGTTTACTTTCCTGCCCTACTTGAGAGGACTCGACTGGAGGCAATGGAACACAAACAGGAAAAGAAGTGGAAGCTGCCCGTGAACGAAGCCGTCTTGACGATGTAAAAAGATGGCCTGAGAGATGCCCTCCGTAACCCAAGTGTAACAAAGGAAGACAAGGGTCAAATTGGTTATATTATAAATAGAACATGTCGGAGTCCTGGCCACGACTACCAGAACATTTCATGCCCTTCACTGTCCAGAGATAATCGATTCTCCAATGATAATGACTGGAACGCTGTTTTCGCGCTGTAATCGAGAGGACCATTAGATGGAATGGTGCTAATTAAGGTGCGCCCTGTTATCTCACATCTGTAGAAAAAGCATCGCCTAGACATAGGTAAATCCCTCTGCAGGCAATCGATCTTCGCTTTACGAATATTTTCGCTTTAGTTGTCGCTGATGTAGCACCAAATGAGATATTAATGGAACACTACATAATTGAAAAGCAATTACTCGTCAGTGTCATGGCTCGAAGGCAATTACTGCTGGAATTAGGAGAACATGTGATACCTAAGGATAATTGAAAGATCCGGCAAGAAGGTTCCGAAAAGAAAACAAAAGAGAAACAAGAAAAATAAGATAAAAAAGTGGTGAACACACTTCTTTGACACATTACTCCACTTTTTGTTGTTGGAATTTCTTTTCCGGGTGATGATCACGTAATGGCAAGTGATTAATTTCCTGTTCTTTATTTCATCGGAACAAGCACAAAACCCGACATAGAGGGTGAGTGATTACGGAAATTCTACGACTTTAAGACTTTCAAAACCACTTCTTATTGAATGGGTTTAAAATTTGCAGAGGAGAGAAATTCATCGTCAAAGTGTTTTGATTTCACAAAGAAATGAAGAAAGAACCAAGAATCCGAACAAATGGGTTCAATCTTTATTAAGCAGTTACATTAATTGAGTCAGCAGTACAGAGTCAATTCTGAAATAACTTTATTAAATTCTCGCTGTTTAAGAACTGGAAGCAATTGGAAGGTTTTAACATATCTACCCCTAAGCATACAAAATTAAACTCAAATATTTCCTTAACATCGAAAAATCATCGAATAACCAATAATAGGTCCCAAACCAAACATCCCCGAAGATCAAAGTGGAAAATCCTACGCCGAGGATCTGCATGGCCGAGTGGAGCTCAGTCTTTAGTATGCAAACACCAGTTACCCTCTGCCACAAACTAGCCTTTCCGTGACAATACAAAGTTCTGCCATGGGTGACTCTCTTTCCCTTCCTCTGCCCGTGGGACCAAAAATGGGGTCACCATCAAAAATCGGATGAGGATGAGGAGGTCCGGCGAAGAAGCGTTCTTCCGTAGCTTATTAGAGAGGGTCATAGTATACTAGAGTTTCGTCTATTAGGCACGAAGTCGTTCTATAAAGAACCCAAGAGGAACCGCTCAGAGGAATCACCCTCTAATGTTTCTGAGGACAAACAGAAGATACTAAGTCCTACCGCTTAGGGAAAGCCAATCTCCCATAGGGAAGAGTCCACAGCTTGTTTCAATGGATCCAAGGGTAAAATCTCCATTACTACCCTCCTGCGGACTCAGCAATAAAATTGGCGATACGTCTTCTCTCAAAAGAATACCTCCCAAGCCCGAGTATGCTGCTGATACCTCAAAATCATCTCATAGGGAAACTTTGGGTAACATTTCGGGCCGGTACTGTGGACTCAGTGGCCAACAGAAATTCAGGAGAAAAACAGAAAATGACGAAATAAAACCAAAAGTTCTTGGTCCCAGCTTTCGACCAGGTCTTCACTAGCGAGAATAAAGCCTTGGAAAGGACCGTGGAAAGTGTCTGCGTTGGGGGTAATCACGAGCTCTCACCTGATCCTCTCCATTGAAATTACTATAAGACCCATGGTCACCTGTGCTGCGTTAGTGTGGTGGCCTAAAATGACACAAAACGCCCCACTACAGCTTTAGAAGCAATGATTAACATCCTCCGCTTACATCTCTATGTGAAAAGAAAGCAACGCTCAGTGTACACAGGCTTCTAACACTGAATCTCCCACAACCAATTTGTAAAAGTGGCCAGTCATACTGAAACAGCCAACTTGGCCTAAGGACCTTAGTTGTCGGAGCATGGATGGTCGTGTGAGTTGGGCTGAGCTAAGTTTTTGCTGGATATACAACATAAAATGCACGAATTAAATAGCCTGATACCATCTACGTTCCAACGTGCAAGCGCTATAAGACAAGTGAAGAAGTTTATTAACTAAGAAGCAGTAACTCCTCATGCTCAACAAACCAGAGTTAAGGATCTTGACAGGCCTACCATCCATTTACTGCACCCTGAGATACCGTTTGAAAAATACATTTGAACCCTCCAGAAAAAATATATATATAAAGTGATATGCTACAGTGAAGGTAGAGATCCCTAATTCGATATATATATATCGAATCGCTCGAGGGACATTGAAGCAGACCTCTGCCTTCGGAATCCTTTTTTGTTTGCATCGGGAAGTTCCTAAGCAGTTCCCCAACCTCAACGTCTCTTGTTATTTTGAGCATTTATTTGTAGGTTAACTGTCACGGAGTTAATTTTTACAGTTTTAGCTCCTGAGAGCACAGATACCAATATCTTCCCATCTCCAAGATAGTTCTAACTTTTGTCTTGAACCCCGTTGTATTCTTTTCGAGATCGAGTTAGTCGATTGATGGTTAGTCGATTGATTGTCAGTCAATTGATGGTTAGTCGAATGATGGTTAGTCGATTGATGGTTAGTCGAATGATGGTTAGTCGATTGAAGGTTAGTCGATTGATTGTCAGTCGATTTATGGTTAGTCGAATGATTGTCAGTCGATTGATGGTTAGTCGAATGATGGTTAGTCGATTGAAGGTTAGTCGATTGATGGTAAGTCGATTGATGGTTAGTCGATTGATAGTTCGTCGATTGATGGTTAGTCGAATGATGATTAGTCGATTGATGGTAACTCGATTGATGGTTAGTCGATTGATGGTTATTCGATTGATGGTTAGTCGAACACTCCCTTGAACAATCTGGACAATCTGGACTATACGGTTTCTCAATGTATTGTCCACTCATCCAACAGATTCATCTTCTCTTTCCCAAGGAATTTCAATGTTTCTATGTAATACGTTGAGAAGTCGCAATTTTCCAAAACTCTTTTAACAAAAAACCGACATTTTCCTTACTGGTAAATAATTGAGGAAAAGTACCAGGAAATTTGGAGGACTTCCTTTCAATTTAACCCTGCCTACTATGCAAAAATTACAGATTCAGGGTACTTCCTTCTTGACTTTGTTGTCCTTATTGCCTTCAATAAAGACTTTTTCTTACAGATTTTAAATTTGAATAACTCGAATTAAGACAACCAGTCCAATAACATAAATCTGGGTTGTTTACATCGTTCATATTTTAGAGCCAACATCCAAATGTACCAAATTTGTCATGTCATCATCAGTCATAAACCGACCGGCATACATAAAAGTTGTCATCTTGATCTAGTCGTCTTTACGATGTTCACAATCATCCAGCATCCAAATCTTTGCTATAGAAAGTCCTACAGATTAACGCTATCCGGTACACACCCAGGACCCTCTAATATAGTTGCCCCTCTAGACGCGCCATGCGCCTATTCTTATGTTCCACAATATAAACTGGGATTCTCCAAGGAAAGCTTTCTCTAAATCAGGATATAATGATGAGAATCTTTTTCCACTTTGGAATGCCTGGAAACTTGCGTGCGCTTTTTATCACTGGGCCACACAGTAGCATTACATGACTTCCAGCGTAAGGATCAATCGTGTGCCGGATGCTTTACGTAAAGGAAATATTCACATGTAGCTTTACATGCGGAAAGAGGGCAAAAGTTTCGAGACTTCCAGATGAGTTACTGATGTCGCCCAAGGTGGTGTTCACAAGGTGTTAAATTTTGCGTTTTACGTTTCACGTAAAATTTTATGTGCGGCAAAATAGTGAACAGAATGAATCCGTCGCGTTTGATTGAACTCCGATAGAAGCTGTGCAAAATTTATTGGTGATTAGATATTTTTGGGTGGGTGATTTGTGTTTAATTTAGTGTAACCGGATTTGATCGAAGAGATCTGTGCAAAATTTTGTGTATAATGTGAAATACGGGGGATAATTTTCCATTTTGATCACATACTACACACACAGCAAATGATAAGTGCTTATTGGTAACAAAAAATAAAGAAAAATAATAATTACACTGAATTTTTTTTTTTTCGTTGCGAAAATTTGTGCAAATATTGGCAATATTTATTGAGCGAAATTAAACAAATTGTGTGTTAGCAATTGTATTTTTTGTGTGTGGTTTTGTGATACCCCAGGATAATAATTTACACTCGCCATACTACGTGGATTCAATGTAAATATTTGTTGTTTCCTTTTTCAATTTTTTTCTTTCTCTCTCTCTCTCTCTAAAATTATTTACAATTAAAATGCTTTTGAAAATATAATATTTATTTACGTTCGTGTGAAAATGCAGTATATTTTCCGTATGAGCAGTTCTGTTGTTACTTTCGGAAAATACAATTATTGGAAGAGTTTTCTACTTTCATAACAGAATAAACCATTTAAAATTTAATTGCTCTGATTAAATGTGAGTAATTTGTTTTTGTTGAGTATACCAGGAATTGGTATGATGTTAATCAACAAGAACAAAATTGAAATAGGTCCGAACGTGAAGGGTTTTGAAATTTTGCTTTAAAATATTTGGCAAAATCGAAGATTTCTATCTCTATGCAAATGAAGTCATTATGGTTTCAATTGTTAAATGATTTTGCATTAGATAGTTAGCCTTAATAGGTTATTTAATACCAAATCTCTAAGGATTTTGAGTGTTCTGCGGCATCTACATCAAACCCATATAGCCGAGAAGTGGAAAAACAAGAAAGTATGTACATAGTCCTGGATTCTTACTAGAAGTACCCACTACATTTCAAACGAAAAAATTTACAATACGGCTGAAATTAATAGAATAGACAATTTTATGATAAAATTAACTAAAAGACATTTTGCACGAGCTGCTGAAAACAAGAACGCCCTTATTAGAGGTCCTACGATTCCTTGTCCAGAATAGTATGAACGTACGAGTGCCGATATATCCCTCCAGAAATATTTATTTATTTGGATGAAAGGGGAATGATTCAGGACGCGCTTTGCGTGCCTGTATTTTATCCTTGACGTTGTGTTACACTTTAAATGAACTGGGTCCAACTGGGTCTAACCACACTGCCAACTTCCCATTTGTCCATTTTGTCTGGCTTTCGAAAATTTAATTGTTATATAAAAAAACTGCAAATTCAAATTTTTTGCAAACCTTATGAGATGTTCATTATGCTATTGTGCGTCGAATGAATTTAGTCTGGAGTCGGACTCGACGGACCTCGAAACG
>QYTT01079476.1:5015-19356 GCA_006980735.1 Dasypogon diadema
ACGCTCTTCCGATCTAAGCAAGAGGTGCGGCTCGCAGCACCCCAATAATGGACCCGTGGGAAACAGGCGAATTCGCATGTACCGAACAGCAATCTTAGGGCCGTCCGGGCCTCTTTCTGAGATCTTACAGATCTGAAGGGTTTTCCACAACACAACAGCGCCATGGGTAATGATGGGTCGAAGGACACTGATAAGGCTACCATTTATGCTTTCAATTCCCATTAACTATTGGTAGGCTGAGTGGAGTTAAAAGATGGCAGGACAACCGGAGGAGTCTTTCTTTCTTAAAGCTAAAATATATCTACTAATTTTTAGTGGTTTTATCAGGAGATAAAACAATGCTGGTAGAACAGATAGCGAATGATGGGGAAAAGGCAAGTAAACAAATTGATTTCTGCATAAGTCGGAAGAAAAGCAATTAGTTCCAAAACCATTCGAAACGCAGTTGTAAATGTACTTATCGAGCTTCTAGTAATCACTGCAAACACCCAAATGAAATTTTCCGAAAACTCAAATTCCTACTTACATGGCCGTTGCGCATCCTGCATTCATGAAAGCGTCCCTTTTGGCACAAAAAGACCTCAGGATCAGGACTAACTCAAAAGGAAATGTTGATTTCTTCCCTACTTTTCACAGCTGATGATAGAAACACAAGAGCCCTGAGTGAACTTCCTCACACTCCGTGCCTCGGTCTGTCCTACAACTAAAAACAGACATTTACTGGCTCTGTCAGATTCTGGTCTGATTTTGCTCCACCTGAATTAACCTCTTCAAAGAGGCCAAAGTGGAGGCGCACGTTTCACCTCTGTCACCGTCACTTTCTAATTCCATTGTCCCCAACCCGTTTTTAAGATTTTCGTACTTATGCCAGTAGTCAGGAGTTGTGGGGAAACAACTTCAATTAGCGAAGTAGTTTACCGTGAAATTATTATTAGCGTCAAGTAAGGGACTTGTTGAGCGATGGAAATTATATTTAACTAGGGATGCGGGTTGAGGTGGGAGGGAGCGGCATAAAATCAACAAGAAACAAGGGTGAACTCGACGGGCAAATGATGATGTTGGGCGCAAATAGACGAAATCAGGTAATTTTCTGCAATATCAAGGGTTGCCTTCAGGAAATTTTGATGTTTATTAGTAAAGTGCTTTTCTATACGTCTTCTAGGTTGTCAGTTTCAATGGGCATGATAGTCACAGAAATGCAAAGGACACCACTTGCTGATGTTGACGATGATAGATGTCCCTTATATCCCCCAAAAACTCACTTAGAAAGAATCCCTGTTGGAGAAGGGGAGTACTTTAACTTTTCAGGATTGAGTATCAATGCTAAATTACCAGCCGAAAGGAAGCTGACACCCAGACCTCCCAAACCGGAAAGTATGATAAACCACTGTGGTTACCACTGGCAACAAGAATCAATACCTATCGTAGCATTGGAAATGATTCCCAGGAATCTAAACTCAAAGACGCCACTTGAAGTAGTCTTAAATGCCACAGACGATAAGCTTCAGGTGGAAGCAGAAACGATACCAGAGTGGGTTCATCAGATCTTATTATAAACTTCCTCTGAGTCTTGAATGTTAAATGCTTAAGATGTATATGGAACGGAAAGCTCTCTTTCCCTTACTGCTGAGGCAAATCTAGTCTAGTCAATTTCACTAAAAACTAGAAGGCGTGTTTTTCGGAAGAGCAATGCACACTGCAGGTGATTCAATAAATAGTTCCTTGAAGAGGACTGAACTGCTATTTGTAGCTTGTAGGAGAAAGCTAAACAGCTTATTATTGAAACCGAAACAACGTTAAGGATTTTATGCAGCCCCTCTTTTAAAAACTTAAACTCAGTATGTTGGCGCACAACTCTTACGATTGTCAAAGATACTATACAATTTGTTTAGTGTTGCTTCTTCCAGCCAAGATACTTGTTGTCTTGTTTAATATCTTCTAAAGTAGTTAACTAAGATCAAACAGAAATTTCAAATTCACTGACGGTGGGGAACCTTTTGAGGATGACCAAAACCAAACCAAAACATGGACCATGTAAATCCTACCTTCTCGGGAATGATCAGCACTGTCTATTATATAATGATAAAATAATTTCTGGTTTAATCGAGTCGTTAAAAGTGGTGACAGCAAATGAGAAAACTCATCTCTTTCTTCATTATTGCAACGCCGAATGGATTTTAGTGATTATTCTGTTGTCAGCAGAAACAAGGCTACCATTTGTGGCATCGGCGCCAATCACCGATATCGATATGTTGATAGTTGGCCTTGGAAAATCTCCATCTTGATCTTTGGGACCAGATAATTCTTAAATCCGATTCCGTTTCGTAAAATTTGATCTGAAATATTTTCCATCCAGAAACATCTGGCAGGCCGTGCAACAGTTCAGGCAGCCCATCACGTTCTCAATCTCAAGATATCGACTAATGTCTCGAGCATAGATTTTATTGCACGGAGAAGAAAAATGCTCATAAAATGCCTTAGTAATCAGAGTAATCCACCGAGTGGCAATACGTTGTAGACTTTATCCCGCCATATAAGTCGGCAGTAAATTCGCTGGGTGTAATAAAAGCGGGGAATAATTCTGCCGAAATGAACTGGAGATAATTTACATCGCCACGCCACGCCGTGAAAGTCAAACGCAAAGTCAGAGCCCCCCTTTGCGCCAAAGTTGCGGAAACAAAAGCAATAAAGCCAGCCATCCCCAGGTGTAAAGGGCTGCAGACCCGGCAACAAAGTCACGGCGACGACAGCAATACACTCATATTCGGCCCATTGCAAATTGTGGAACTATAATTCCGGATGTTGGGGAAGGTGGAAAGTGCTTAACAGTGCAGCTCAGGTGTGTCGTTCTTTTTAGATAGAGTTGTCTGGCGAGAAATCCATCTGAAAAGGTCCTCAGGCTGAGATACTTGTATTTCTTACATAAATCTTCAGGGGAGTGGGGAGCAGGGAACGTCAAATTGCTCTATCCAGGAAAACCTTGCAAAATGCTGGTGCCCGAACAAGAAGTCTCGATGCAAGTGCTGGGGCACGGCAAACCTCACCACATTCATTTGAAAACGCTCGCCCGGAAGGAAGTCAGATAAAGTTCATAAGAGCAACAAGGACCTTTCGACCTCCGTACAATGGCAGGAGGTAAGTAATTTCATTTCGTGGTACAATTACAGTGTCACGATGTACTTAAGGATTGCCGGCAAAGAGGGCTGAAATGAATGAGAACACTCTGCACAACTTGAGCGGCGACAAATATCCTGAAAGACGTTCTTAGCTTTGTGCAGAGAATCGCAGTCCTCAGATTTTAAACAGCTGCAACGTTTTCGGTTTTGCTGATTGTGGATTGCAGGATTGATGGACAAATGGCATGTAACGTTCTACACACACATATGAGCACAGTCTGGTTTTGGCGCACCGCTAGTTGCCAAAGAACTTTAACTTTTTTCATTTGAAAAATAACTATTGTTAGAAGATCAAGTCTAGAGGAAGAGTTCAAGGCACTCTCAAGAAACAAAGAACGATCAAATCGATAGCTAGAACAAGAAGTATGGGCTACAGAATGTAAGATATATTGGGAAACAACATCCTGCTAAAAATAGAAAAAGACTATAAATATCTTTCGCTACTACTCGTCAGGCATTTGGAGAAAACTACGCACGAACGTCTATCGAGGAGTGATTGTAAGCCTGACACTATTAAGGATAAAAGCGCCAGAAATGGACAGAGAAATGATTCTCAATAAAAGGAGTTAGCAGTATAGCTGGAATTTTGTAAGTAAAATTTTCCAGAAAACTCAGAAATACGAAATTCTTAGATTATGGGATAAGCATTAAAGCAAAGTAGATTTTCAAAAACAAGAATGGCCACAGAATTGAACCTTTAGAGACACCGGAATAATTCCAAAAGTATTTGAAGTTAGTGTGCGCCAATCAACGCAACCAATTCTAGGCCGAATGGACTTATTGAGGATAGAATATGTCGCATTAATAGTGATTTGAAAGCCTGTAATCTGCCCGTAGCAAGCTTAGTCTCATTCAGCAAAAGTCTTAATATTTATTGATCAACCGAATGGAATTTGATCATGATGGTCACTCCTCAATGATTCTTAATTACAGACTCAGTTAAAAGTCTAGGAGATTTTTTGATAAAATTAATGGCCGCATTTTCCACACTTTTATTTATTGATTCATTTCAGTACAACTATATATTAGTTGATGGGTATAACATAATAAACTTTATTAGCTAAAGAAAATATTCCTAAAACTAAAACTCCTAAAACTGGAAATATTTGAGCGTCATGAGCTAAAATTGAATGAAAGATGGGTGGAAAATTACTAATGTAAAGAATAAAAAGAAGGGGACCTATATGTCTATCCTGGGCGACTTCGGACGAAGCAACAAATACATTAGACAAAACATTATAAAAGAGGACTAGGTAGGGAATACCTATTTTATCTGATTTACACAATAAAATATGCTGAAATAATTGATCAAACACTTGTGTGAAATCTCACCGGTTATACATAAGAATATTCAAATTCTAGCAACCCTTTAAGAACCGAAAGGCTGCAATTTCTCGCTATTTTCTTAAATAACTGAACTTTGGTTGACATTAATTTTTTTGGTCATAAACAGCAACAATAAGCAAACCAACAATTTCAATGTCTTCTGTAAAAATATTTGTGACAAATTTTTGCTATTTACTCATCAAGGAAAGGGCAAGTACTTTTTGACCAATTTCTATCTTGGAGTTTATTTACGGGATTTCGGAAATTCTCCCCATAGAGCGCAAGAAGTAACAAATTATGTGTACCCAGTTTTAGCCATTTTTGCCCCCTTGAGGGGCCTCACAATAGATATAAAAAAATACTGGCCGAGTCGTTTATCTTTTAGCCCCCTATAAAACCTTTCCTTGTAAATCAACAACTTTGCTCGAGTGTCGAAAAGTTCTCTTGCTCACCCAAAGCGTATCCTTAAAATAATATGTAACACGCAATCTTTAGATTTTACTTCTACACAAATATTGTTTCGCGATTTAAATTACACTTTTGTAAAGTTGTTTTCATTTCTATTTGTGTTCACAAACAAACAAAAATTTAAACTTTAAAATTATCTTAATATTATATTACACATTGTCCCACCACCTCCTCGTCCTTTCGAAGCCCGGGTGTAATAAATCAGAAGAACTTTCACTACGCCACATGGTAGTCGAGCCTACCCGACGAGTAACATTCAAAAATATCCATCGAAATTGCGATGTGTTTTTCAATCAAGAAAGTACGAGTATTCCATGTCCAAACGCGAAATACTAATCAGCGGATTTTCCTGATGTTCGTCCACCAATAAAATGAGAGGGTGAATTTCAAAATCTGCAAACATTTAATGAATTCGAGGATCTTAGCTCTGCTCGAAACTATGATAACGTGGACATCCAGCGAACTCAGTGAACTGGGGGTAGTTCAATTTCGGTCATACTTTACAACCCCTCTAAAGCGTCCAATTTAGATATCGCCCAAATTCTCTACAAAACTATCTTATCTACCGAAAGCGAGTGTATATTAAAACGGGGAAGGATAAATGCAGGAAATTCGTTACATTTATGTCTTCTCCACCGAATAGGCCACGATGTAAATAACAAGCAGCGAGGCCAGTGTGCAGATACCATTTAAGTGCAGATAAAGCGTGCAAACTTGCTTCATATCTGCACCGAAATGGTCATTGAAGCAATAATGGTGTGTCCGTAATAGACGAGCAGTGGCCAGGGGCTAACTGCCCACTGAACACAAATTGCCAGGAATTTTGGTTGCCCTCTGGTCTTCTCAGTGAATTAATGTTGACAGGAACCATTTCCCTTACCTAAACTGGTTGCATGGACGGCACTCACTCACCAGCACAGCATCCCTGAGTCACCTTCAAAACTTCTTAATAAAATCAGCTGGTGCTCCTTTAAGTCCAAATTTATGGGAGCTAGAGTGGCTGTTTGCAGATTTAAAGCGGAGAAAGCAGGGGTCTGCACAATGTTTGCCAGCAAGGCCCAAAAATCGATGCTCCTTCGATGTCACTCAATGACTTTCACATATCATTTGTGAGGACATGAAATTCGAGGAAAGCTGATGGCATCAAATCCTTTCCTTCTGCCGCCACCACCGCTGCAACCAGCCAGTCCATGGAAGTTCAACAAATTTTATTCCACTACCTACCGAATTTGCCCGGAACGAAGTCACCCCCGTAAAATTAGGCATAGATAAAAAGTTCTCTAGTATTCGTAGCACGCCGGTAGAGAATCTACAATTTTTCGGTATTGGGCACATAAAGCTCATCCGAAAGCAACTAGGCACTCGGAGCTGGAGGCTGGAGTTGGAGCGCTGCGTAGCTTCATGGAGACAACAACGTTCGTGAAA
The DNA here is from genome assembly GCA_006980735.1 of Dasypogon diadema. NCBI lineage: Eukaryota > Metazoa > Arthropoda > Insecta > Diptera > Asilidae > Dasypogon > Dasypogon diadema. The sequence continues at coordinate 11,411 of QYTT01079476.1, forward strand.
ACAACTTTCCCCGACATTTTCTAGCGTGTACACAACTTGTTGTTGTTCCGCACACGTCCGGATCCGGATCTATACGCGCCACGTTAACTCACTCAAACACGCAAACAATAAATAACCGAGCTCAACAGGAGAATTTCAATATTGGGCGCGTCCTTAAAGAACAATATCACCCTGGCCCCCTGGGGTTGTGGCGAGAATTTGAGGAATTTATACTTCAATAGTATCAGAAGCAGAAGTAGCGAAGCAACACAGGCGCCTCGCTGAGGGGGTGGCGAGATAGAATTTCCACAGAATTTTCTCCAGCAAAGGAAGGGTTACAGGAATGATTGCGTTCTTGCAACGGGGCCTTGTTCTTTCTTTCTCGGCTGGAAATTGTCATTTTCTTGGCAGAGCGATAATCACGTTAAATACCTGGGAGGAATCTGTGAGATTCTGTGAGATGTAACTCCAGATTCGGTGCTGCTGTTGAACTTCACATGCACGCGATAGTTCTGATCATCAGACAAGAAAAGGCAGCCTACCTTTGTACGCGGCAAAACGATAGAATTTAGATGAGATTCCACACAAAATCCCTGTTCTACCTGGAAATTTCCTCCACATCGCGGTATTCCTTTGCAAGCGCTTTACTAAACCAGTGCACTTCGAAAGGCAGGTACACCGACGTAACTGATGATTTGGCATCTGTGGGTTGAACAGAATCCCAGTGATCTCTTTGAAAACTCCAGGGCCGAAAACTGTCTCAAAACTTACTCTGTGCAAATTTTAATTAAGCGTAAATTGCTCTTCTGTTCCAATAACTTTGATTTGAGAAATTTGGAACATTACGACTAAAGACACAAAGGCAGCAAAGCAACCGCTTCACAAACTACGACGAAACTGGTGGGGGATGCAAGAAGACTTTAGAGGGATTAATGCTGTGCAGTCATTATTTTTTAAGGTCGTCATTCAATAGGAACAATGAATCATTAACTCATTTTCATGCACGAGCTAAGCCTACAATATCAAATCACATGGCCGAGTGTAAGATATCCTGAGATATCCTGGAGATTCGAAAAAACGCCTTTTAAAATATTGTTTTTGTTATAGGTATACTGACCATAAAAAATCCCCAGAGCTAGAAATGGCATTGTGGAAAGATTTCTCATCTCATCAGCTGTTACAAAGCCACAGATGCAGTGTGTATGGTGGACATTATCATGATGGAGAAATACATCTATTTTAGTTAATGATTCTTAGCCGTTGTTCCACATGGCATTTCAAAAAACAGGAAGCGGCAACCTTTTTTGATCTCACATCTAGTTAACTCCGCTGTGCTATCGCGAGTTGTGTTCAAATCACTTCTCTGTGATATCCTCTTGGTGTTGATCATGGTCCTTGAATCCTTTGAACTTTTTTTTGTTGAGTTCGTAAACATATTGTTCTTTTTTAAATTTGAAATTTGTATAATTAACCAAATCTCTTTAGAACCAAGGCACCTACCTACCATTTATTGAAAACAAAGCAATATCAGAGTCGATTCAATAAGCCACTCTCCGTTGATTCGCGTAACCCCACCAGCTTTCAATTAAAATTCCGTAAAATTCTTCATCTGGGAAAATCTTTGTACGGTTCTTTTAAAGCAAAGACCATTTCAGTGGTGCTGAAGGCGCGTGATTGTGAAAGGACGCCGTTTGCAAGAATTTAGAAATCGATGAAAAGCCGTCAGTTTCCTTATAATCTGTGTATCTTAGCAATGAGATAATGACAAACATAAAACGGGGGCCTCTGCTTAGATCTGACTGCATCCCTTTTGGCATAAATTTCCGTCCGACTAGTGCTGATCCATGGATCCGAGATAATTAATTTCCACCTTTCGGAAGCGCTCTCCCCTAGCAGCCAACTTGAAGGAGAATCCTTGATATGGTAGCATTTTAACAATTCATTTTCGCAGGTAGGCTATAAGGGCGACTCGAAACGTCACGGCTGAAGCAGGCAAAGGTAGGAAGGAGAACAAGAAAAAGTCAAGATAAGAACCGAGAGAGTGAAAGTCGACATTGGTGTACATCTATACCCCGGCCTACGTAAATGAAATGGATGATGATAAGATTTCCATCTGACTGTCTACGTTGCAAACTGTGAACTCTGTCCCGCTCCTCATCGAACTTGGTGGCCGAGATTCGGTAACAAGGATTTCATCTGGCCTAAGGGTTGTGCCATGCCAGAGGGGGTAAGGGTCTGGAATCTTGTTATTTGCAGTGGATGTACGAAATCTCATTACGGCTTGCCTTTATACTTGTTTCAAATTGGATTTATTATCATCTCCCAGTTTGGCCAAGGCAGTTTATCTGCTCCATTCATTTGGAACTAGGAACACATTCGGAAATTCTTCCGGAGAGTTGCGGGATGAAAAAATTTCCGAAAAGTTCTAAGAACGCCAAAGGTTTCTGACAGCTTGTTTGACAAAATATTTACAATTTCCGACATTGGGGAAGAAGGAAAAGCATGCAAAAGTGCGTCCAGCGCAATAACTCTGCAAGAAGCTGCTACCACCACAAAAACACAAAAATGCAAATCGATAGGATCCACTTGCAGCGAGTCGCAGTCGCAGAAACGCGCAGCCAGAAATCGATCCCTCTTGCCTCACATTTTTCCTTGTCGAGTAATTTGGGTAATAATAATTAACCGGAAAACTATTTTGCAAAATGAAATGAACAACGACGGAATGATACATAATTGGAGCGCTCCATAAATAAAAATCCGCGGTGAATGCACGTACAAATTGCATCGCGGATACTCCGATGATAATGATAATTGCGCTTTCTGGAAGCTGGAGAGAGCTGGCATATTTCGAATAACTCCAGCGCGATTTATATTCGAATTCATAGATAATTTTTCAGTAATATCCAATTAAAATATCAATTAATATCATGCCCCTGGCGAAACAGATTTTGCCAACAATTAATTTTCCATCTCAAATTTATAATGAAGGAGTTGTGGCTTTTGTAGTATGTCCGCATTCCGCTCGAATACCGATATAGTAATTTCAGGGAAGAGTTCCAGGTGCTTCTCCAATTTCAGCGCAAAACTATAATATACAGCTGCTGCAAATAAAATGTTGCATTTTGTCACCTGGCAACATGCAACCTCCAATAAGTCATTATACGCGCCTCAGCAAAAATTTATCCAAATTCTACTTCACATCTTTTGGCAAAAGGGTGCACAATCCCGCTAATGTGAGCCGTATAAAAACTATTCATATTCAAGAATAGGTCTTACAAAGGCCTCATACAATTTCTCTATTGTAAATTCCTTAGATAAACGTCCAATAAACCCAGCAGCGGAGTTGCTTCAGCTTTTTATAAAATCAAACGCTTTAGAAAACTCCGTATAAACGCAGTCGGCGTGTGATCCTCTTTTCAAAAAATTAGATAAAAAATTACTTTCGAAAAGCTTTCGAATTGCTGACAACTTATTATTAGGAACATCATTCGACCCCGGAAGCAGAGAAAGGTCCTTCAAAGACCCGTACAAAGTGGTCATATCAATAGATGGCACGCTTACACGTTAAGAGATTGACAAGAAAAGAAACATATTGACATAAATTCATGATCAATATTAGAACCGCCAGTACACAAATGATAAGGAAAAATACTCAGCAAACGATCTAATATATCACAGCTCACAGCTAAGAACCCATGTTATTAATTATCAAACTAGACTTTAGCCATTTAACAAAAAGGAAGGCGAACCCTTGGTGGAACTTTAGCAATTTACTGCCTATTCCATCCTCGAAAAAAATGTTTCCAAATTTCTTGTTTCAGTGGAACTAAAACAAACGAAATATTTTGCGATTTTTGACTTTTAGACTTCAACCATTTTAGATTTTAGGGATGATTCTTTTGTGGGCAATATTCAGAGAATTGACTTATCTAACATTTGCTTTGCTGAACTTTTCGTTTTTTATATTGATGGAAAAATTACTCTGGGCTACCAAAAACACGTTTTTTCGTCTAAAAGTTGTAACATCGCTTCTAACTCCACCAACTTCTACTGACACCGGAGATACCAAAAGTGACATCTACAGTGCAAATGACGAGTTCATATACGATATTCCTTGACCACTTCCAACTGGTCTTCCCTATAGAATTCATGCAAATGTGGAGAACTTAACAGCGAAAACAAATCATTTTTGAGATATAACAGGTGAGTCGAAAATGCAGATCACCTACAACTACGAGTGTGTGTAATACCCAGGATCTGGACCAACCTCTTGCACTAATGAAATTCGTAGTCATAGAACGTGGCATAGTGTTGGCACTTTCTGGTGCCAGGAAGGCACATGTTAAAGGCGAGGAATAGCTTCACCACAGCGCTTTACCTGAACCCCACAAGATCGCATCGAAATCTTATCAGAGATTAAGCCATTGCAGCCATAAAAAAATGTGTTGCAAGGAAAACACAAAATCTATGCCTTTTATTGTTAAATTGAATGCATTGAATTTAAAACTCAAAACTTAAATCTACTACCAGAAGGAATATTTTTTGGTGAAGTAATGGGTATAAATTCTTTAGTACTTCAAGTGCACAGTCAAAGGGGTGACTTTTTCAGATGAAATCAATTTCTTGTACATCCACCAAGAGATTTCCACTGTTCGGTTAACTAAAAACTATAAAACTTGGCAAAATCCCTTTTCCCCTTTCAATACTGCGTGTTGGAGTTCGAAAGATAAAATATTAAAATTTATTATAAATTACATGAAAGTGGGCTATCCCTATTCTGAGCAATGTATATTACAGCAAAGCTCGATCAAACGAACTGGCTGGGAAGTAATAGGATGATTTTACTAAAAGCACATCCCTGATACTCTCAAAGTCGGGGAGAATAGCATTCCTTAATCTTCGACGCTGGCCGTACGTAATGCAAATCTTAAGAATTGAACGTCTGCGAATCCTTCGATAATCAACGGGGAATTGAATCCATGACAAGATTTCTACGTCCTGTCAACATTCTGTTGGAGCTGAGATTAGTACTTCTTCCTGTATCAGCAACAAGGCATGCGTGATGTTAAGTTCCAATTATTATCTGTGAAAAAACTGGATGGCTCTGAGGGTCCCAGCTTAATTACTTCGACTCGATATGTGATGCTTGTTCAAATGGCCTGATAACAGGTGAATGCTGGAGAGGTGCTTCAAGTTAAATACCAGCTCAAGCTCAGAAGTATTCCAAGGCCCTGTCAGCTCATCTCTCTGCAAACTAGATAAATCCGACCGGAGCAGATGATTGTTACCTAGGGAGCACTAATCCTTTACCTACAGTACCGGCAGCTAATAATCCTCTCAAGTATGTTCCCTGATGACGAGACGCGAATACAAATATCCCGTTTTGTTGAGACGGACAGAATTCACTTGGAACTGTGTACAGCAGCCCGGAAAAAGGTTGCCTGTCGGGCAGGTGCATTCTAAATGATTAAGGTGAGGATAGCACAGCTTTCTACATTTTCTACCCTGTTATCAGCATAATCCGGAGGGGTTAGGCCATCTTATTTTATGGGTAGGGTGAATATTGCGATGAAATTGTATTAGTCTCGGAAATTGGTTCTGGGAATTTTATTTCTAAGAGTGCCTGCCAGTCAAGAGTTGCGAAGTCCACGTTGAAGTTGAACTGAAAACGCATTGGAACAATTCCAGGACAAGAGGAAGGCTAACGTTCATGTGCTCTTACTACTATTTAGTTTTATAGAAAATGGGTTGGGTTTTAATCTTAGCGACCCAAGGATTAGCTCCGCCATGAGTTTATCGTTCCATACATGACAGCATGTTTGTTCTGGACTCCCCACGTATGCGAAAGCTGCAACTGTTTATTTTGCAACATATGTGCATAATTTGTAACCAAAACTCGCCGAAAACCCATAAATATGAAAGTTGTGCTTTTAATAAACTTCGGATTAGAGTGAACAGCCCGGTCGGACAAGGACCCATTCTGCGTCAGTCTGCTGTGCACTGTAGCAGTAGTTTGCACCTCTTGAAATTTGTTCATTTCCAGCGGAGAAGTGGATTATAAATGAAACTTGCCAGGATGCGACATCAAAAGCTCATCAGTCACAGGACTCTCGAGCAGTCTAGCGCCCCATACATCATTTCAGATGCAGTCAGTCGGGAACGAGCTGAAGCTGAACTTTTCTGTAAGTTCCAAGTCGTGCATATGTCATCGCAACTTCTTTCCACCTGTTGCCAGATAACTTGTTTCAAAAATAAAAGCAACAAAAACTGGAAGGTGACGTTGAGAAATGATCATAAAGTCATGACCCCCGTCGTCTTTTAATGCCGTCCACTGTTGCTCGACGATAAAGGTTTTAGGGCGAACTGGTGCACATTCTGCTCCCCGAAGGAGCTGCCAGCATAATAGCTAAAAAGGGGGCTTCAACTGTCCCGTTCACCAGCTCTGAATTTGCAAAAGTACTCCTTAGGGTATTCTCGACATTCAAAAGGAAATGAGACAGTTTCGATTTTCAAGTCATTGTGGCAACTTCGAGAAACAATTTCTAATTTTTATTTTTATGATACAGTGCCAGGGGATGCAGGAGTTGAAAGAGTCGCTGAACTTATTAAAAATGTTCATTCGTCATCACTCTCTCTCACTCTTTCTGCGCGTGAAATTTGAGTTTAAGAGTTTGGCTTACGGTTTACGAAAGCAATACCGACCTTCACAAGTAAATAACAGCGCAAGCTACAAAGAAAACTAAAAACCATAAATCTTAAATTTGTTTTAATTGTAAAACAGTACCAAAAAGCAGATAATAGGTTAAAAGAAATACTTAACCTGATGCTGACAGCGCTGTATTTGCTCTGTAGGGGGAAGACGGAAAAAACACGACTTCATGGGATACCTCTCCTTTTTTAGGTATTGCCTAACCTGACAAATGTTGCTAGTAATCCCCAATTTTTGGTATAAAATTTTATTGTGTAACGTCCCAGCAGTACAACCACTGGCACCCAAATAAATCAAACCCACGCTCACTAAGGAGGTGTTGCGCTTCAACCAGTTCGATTACCGTTCTTTCTTACAAGATCCTACTCATGGATTAAACTTAAGATTTTTATCTTTGGCCACCTGAACACGCTTAAAGATACCAATAGATATTATTATTTGCTTTGTAAAGCCTTTCCCCTCGCACACTCTGTTTTTTGGTTTAAATTAATCTTTGCTCCTGAGTTTTGCTGTTCCAACCAGTACAGTCATAAGAATTATAAATAGTGTATCAAACCAGGAGTACCTCAAACCTCAATGTAAAGAAAAGGCTTAATACGTAGACTATGATGACCAATAATATTTATTATATTTCCGCTTTCCGAACACCAGCGCGAAAGGAAGTGAAAGTAGGTAAAAACGGATAATATCCACTTTGTTGTTGGGTCCACTTAAAGTTAAAAATTATTTTGGTATGAAATTATACTTTGCAATATCCAGTGGGTTCGGGAGTGTAGTTCTCGTCAGTAGGATTGCCTCGATCACTGGTACTCAGGGTACCCTTTACAGGAATTTAACCACTACGCCTAAGTCATTTCGGCTATTGGAGTTCTCTAGAAAAGTCGTAACATTGTTTAAAATAAGAAAAGAAGTACAACAAATTCGAGGTGGGCACATGAAAACTTTGAACTGTTCATACAAGCCAAAAGGAAGCCTTTCTATGGATAAAGACGACCTCGTCACAAAATACGCAGCTGCTCTTTTAAAAGGATTAAAAGGAGTTGAGGGAGGAGGTTAATTGCCAAAATTTTCTGCTAACAGAAAAAGTGCATACTAATCCTATAGCGGAGAGAACTGTTTCCAGTCGAATATGGATAAAAACACCCAGCGTACGGTCATAAACCGAAATCAGGCGCGACCACTGGAAGCCAAATTAATTAAAGTAGAAAAAATGGGTGAAGAAGAACGCATCAAAAGGTGCCTCCCTTTAGCAAAAAAA
>QYTT01079476.1:21159-41709 GCA_006980735.1 Dasypogon diadema
TGGGGAAGTTCTCCTGGAAGCAGGGCTGTCGCTGGTCGCTGTACCTTAAATCTGTCCAATCTTTCCTCCAGCTCTCTTTGTTGAAATTCAGGCAAAGTGTTTCTCTTACGGAGGGTGAATCTATTTGTTCGGTAAGAGCGTGTGTTGACCTTCACGAAAATTAACAAATTTTGAGATGTTGCATGGGAGTTCGCAGAAAAGTGATAAGGCCTGCCGATATTTTATTTAAATAGAATGCTGCCAAATCCATCTAAGTAAACATAAACAGTTTGCTCAATATGAAATTCTGTACTTGAAAAAATATTTCTTGCAGGAAAAAGCAGAATGTCACTAGTTCCAACACAATCAAAAATTAACGAAAGGCTCCCTGTATTTAATTGTGCTCCTCAAAACCCCTAGAAAGGGTGCCATAGCTATTGCTATGATGGCTACAAGGCACAATAAGGAAATAATCTTTTAAGTTCGCACTGGAAAATTTATGAAAATGAGGAAAATATAAATAAATAGAGGTAGACAAATAAACTAAACTAATGAAAATGATCACCAAATCTAGTTACTTCACAATAAAAGGAAACTAAAATGGACGAATAGTAAAAGGTAAATCCAATCAAATAATAATAAGGCAATACTTGTAACAAATAATAAGTGAATAAGAAAATTCGTCATCCATTAATAATATTGCGCGTGTATGGCACATCGAAAACAACAATATGTTGAAGCAGACTCTTAGGTTAGATGTCAGCAGGAGTTAAATTCCATCCTCAATTAGCCAAAGAAGGCTACCTTCAGTATCGTTATAACAACACATGAATGAGGCACAGCAGTGGGAATCTGATAGAACGAACAAGCATCCTTCTCTTATCTGATACCCTTAACCCGTTAAAAGCCTCTGTCGGGACAATATCCTCAAACAGCTTGAAATAGCGATTCGAAAAGTGAAGTGATTTTGCCTAGGAAAGAGAAAATGTCAAAAATTGAATACCGTGCTCTAATAACATTTTTAACAAAAAATGGATTAACGCCGACGGAGATCAAAGAGCGGATGGGTGAATGGGTCGTGTATATGGAGGATCTTGACCATTATTTTCGATGATCAAAGCTTTTTTGCTGTCTACGAACCTACCCCATACTTCGGCTCTCCCGGTTGCCTCATTCCCTGCTACGCCACTATGGCCAGCAAAAACTAAACTTGAAACATTCCTCCAAGGCCAAGAGGTTATCACGACAGCGCTGAACTAAGCGCAGTTTGGTCTTGTTTGAGTCAAGTGCTCCAATAGCCGCTGAACTGTCAATGTAAATTCTGTCGTTATTAGCAGCAGCGTTTATAGTAGAGATCTCCACTTGAAACACAGTACAGTAAGAGTAGGCTTCTTGAATATTGTGGTAGTCCGAAAAGTGCCCAGCTCCTACCCGTTGCTACGTGGGATACTAATAGGTAAGAAGGGCTGTATAAGTCGTGGCCACGTGCATACTGCCTCTGAAGCTAGCCGTTACCCTGTTGTGACCTTGGTCTGAGGGCTTTCAGCAGCCCGACTCCTTGAGTCTCAGGGCACTTTTAGCAATAATGCAATGAGCAAGCCTTTTCCAAAGCAGTCCATCTATCCAGCGCACGATACTAAAGTTCACAAATTTTTGCCAATAGTTTTCAGAAATAAAACGAAGTGGTCGCGTTTCAGGCCGCATTTCGGGGTGCCTCCACAAACCCGTCATATTGTACTGCTTTCGCCCAATGCAGCCCTTATCATCCGATATTTTAGCATCGTAATGATCCATAAAAAATGGTTCAATTCTTAGAGTCCTCAGAGCTCAATAAAAGGCGTCCTTTGAGACGTTTTTAAAAGTCTATGTGTATATACACATATTCAAAAATATTTACTTTTTTAAATGCTAACAAAATTCACTAGTTTTTTCCATCATCAAAAACTTTCCGGCTTTTGTTGGTTTTTGAGGCCAAGTTCTAGAAAGAGTCTTTCTGGTTTTTAATCAAATTCGATTCGTCAAAAAGCAACAAACATTTATGAAATTTGGAGCAATATTAATTTAAAAAGATTTGCAATTTTACATGACATCAAGTGTAAAAGGGCTTGATTTCAGCCTGCCGCACCCAGCATATCACAATGTAAAAATGACTTAAACCCACAGGAAATTTTATTTAGTGGTCTTTTCTAATAGAGGAAGAGGAATTGCAAAATTAGTTCACAGGTGGAGCGATCAAAAATGATTTTTTTTAATCCAAGTAAGAAGAGTGGATCAAGATCGAATGTCGGGAGTTTGACTAAAAGGCAGAGTGCCAGACACTGTCAAAGGCCTTCGAGATGTCCAACGCAACCACTCCCGACTCACCGAAGTGGTGGAGAAATTGATTTCAACATTTGGTATGAAACGTCATCAAATCTCCGGTTGAACTTCCAGATTGGAAGACATATTGGCGATCGTGAAGCAGATGGAATGACTCGAAGTGTTTTATCAGTTGTGCTTTGAAAAAAGTCTCAAAAACCTTAAACAGAATCGAAGTAATTGCTATTGGTCTGTAGTTTTTTTTTTAAATATGTTACGATTTACATAACAGTGCAAATTTTCTCTTACCACTAATTTAATTAATATTTAATGGTGTATTAATCAAGTCTTTCGCAATGGAACAATTATTGCCGACTAGTGTTGTTGTTTTGCTCCCCTATTTTGGTACTCCGTTTAAAAAACTCTATCACCACGAAAGGTCTTTAGGTGTCCGCTTCCGATTATCGCAAGATTTTGATATGTTATAGGGGATTGAAAAATAAGTAACAGGTATTTTTGTTACCTGATGTAAGCAGATGTGTTATCAAATTGCAGAAAGAACTTTTTACTGAGCAACCCTAAATCAGGGTGTTCAACCCGCACTTGTTCAACTAATTCATGGGACAGAAAAACCAGCTCTAATATTCTTCTTCCGCCCCTCTTGCACCCTACTTTCCACAATAATAAATTGACTACTTATGTCATAATTCAACTCAGTCCTATTCAACCTACCCCATTTTACATATTCATGTAAAGTACTTTCGAAAACATTTTGACTACGACCATTGTTGACAACCGTGTTGAACAGGCAACATAAAAAACTAAAGCAACAATAAAAGGACAAATTTACCCACCGTGTTAAAAAAGTAGAGAAGCAGTTAAAGCAGCGCCATCTACAAAACACTGAAAAGATGTATCTTAAAAGAAATGCAAAACCCCTAAATAACAGCAAAGTAATACACGGACTAAATGAATCTGCGACACAAACGTGTGAAGCGCCCATTTTTCCAAACTTCCTTCCATAAAAATTTCGGAAGAGGGTAAAAGTGAGTCTCCCCCAATTCCAGACGCAACATGCTTCCCATATTTATTCGAGTACACGAACCAGGGTCCTGAGTTGTAATGCCCCATTCGGGGAATCTTAAAATAGAAATTTGAGAGGATAAAATGGGAAAAGTTGAGTTCCATCCGTCAGGATATGAGCGGCGCAATATGAATGTCGGCTAACAAAATTAATTCGGCTCAGAGCCGAAATATGCCCATGTCCTTGTACGGTTGTCACATAAACAGGAAAATCGTAAAATCTCTTCCGGCTTATCCTCCCCGCAAGCTTTTTTCAGTTTTCACCCCATCCCGCCGCCTCCTTAGTCACACTTTCGAATAGGGATCGTCTTCCGCAATGCGTCAAGCCCTTCCATAAATTTCCACACCCCCTGGTTTTTTTACACCCAAACCACCCCTATAACTGTTACCTTGTCTTGTCTTTTGGGGTAAAAAAGCACCAGCCACGGCAACCTTCATTCCACCCAACGAAATTGAAATTTGATGTATGACTCCGTTTATGAGAAATAAATTTAAGAGCAGACAACGCCAGATACAGCGGCAACAATGAATGGGGTCAGGGTTGCAGTGTTTGCTGCTTCTAGTGTTGTTTTTTGGACTTGTTCTCGTGCTAGAGCTGGAGGTGATTTCCCCAAAGCGCGAGAATGTGCCGCTTGCCTCTAGTAAAAAGTGTAGAAAAATTGAAGTTAATGTGGAGGGTGTAAGAAAAATTGCGTCTTTCCAGCCCTTTTCCTTCGAATGGCTGCGGGTGATGCCATTCGGCGATAACAAAGTCATATGAGGTGGCCTTGCCTCCTCCACACTGGGTCGATTATTATGAGCAATAAGCCCTATCATAAGTTATTGCCAAAAGTAAGCCGATCTGTATGTTATTTTCAGACACTTTCGTATATTTTGGAAATTCATACAGTTCTAGTTAGAGGTACTGGACGGATGGAGCCCGGAAGCAAGTATTTCAAACGTCAACTTAAAACGCAATCAAACGTTGAAAGGATTCAGGTGTTCCTGTTTATTAGAGTTAGAAAGAAGCCATCACTTTTTATTATATATTTTAAGCTTAAGAGACTTTCCGACGATGCATCCTGACAGCTTAGACGAAAGCAATCTGAACGAACAAACACCGAAAACGAAATTAATCCTTACAAATGTTCCAATGCTTCAATTATTGTACGCGAAATTACGTTAACGGCTGTTAATCAAATAAATAAAAGTCCTTACTGAATTTAAAAGCGAATCTTCACAACAAAAAATTTGATCTATTTTTATAAAAATCATCTTTAGTCTGTTTTTGATTACAACGCAGAACACTGTTGAATATACGGAGGATCTGTACATACATAAATAACGTAGGATGATTGCTCTTATATCTCCTTAAAAAGAGTTATTCTATCAAGTTAACTGCTCAGCTTCTACTCATGGGTCAAAGTATGTCCATGTCCAAGGCACTGCTAATCCAAAACCATCAAGTGAATAAGCTGCTTTCGAGATGATTACGAGTGGTGAACCTATTTCCATCTTTCAAGGGCTTGAACAGCAATATCCTCTAACTACTTATGAAAATATAAAATATATAACATAAAAACCCCAAAGATTGAATCAAATCATATGATTCAGTTTGTGCCACCCTATTGTAATCTAAAAAGGTGAAGTGTCTGGACCTGGACATAGATCCGCGAGTTAAAGCGAACAGGGTTTGCGTCTATAACGCTGAAGTAGGGAAGCCTAAAAAGGGAGAATCTCAATTAGGCTTCTGTTTGAAGCAATACACATAACTCTTCAGTTCCTCAAAACTACGAAAAGTGTCTGAAATTTTATTGCAATGTTTATAAGAAGGACGTTGTGTTTTTTTAATAGAGAGAACTTCCTCCGTTTCTCATATAAAAAGATTCTTGCTTCGTCATATGGCGGGGAGGCTTCTGTATTTTTACCCTGAACATGAATAGGAATTCTTTGCAAGCCAAAAACTAGAAATTCTAGAGAAAGCCATGACGTCTTCATACCCACGAACAGTCGTCAATTAAATAGCTTCCTGTTGCCATCATTAATTAGCTCAAACATTTCATAAGATGGCAGTGAATCGCTTTGTCAACATTTAAGGCATAAAATCCCATGTACACGATAAAATTGGCCTTTCCCAAGTAAAACTAATCCCTAAAAATCCCTTCAAGTCACTCGCTCTTGTCCCGGATTCCACTACGACAATCCTGATAAGCAAAATAAATACCTGGAGCGAAAACATAAAACAGAAAAAGTTTGTCGACAACTAAACGACGACGAGCGACGGGAATGGGTTACATCTTGGGTAAGCAATTTTAACGATATAACAAGCTCTCCCAGGGCATTTTGCATAAAAGGCTTTCACCTTCCGCGCTCGTAACCGAGAACATCCTGAACAATGGTTTCCTGTCATGTTGTAGTCGTTCTACGAGGATGGGGAGCAGCAGGATGCTTCTTACCTTTTTATTAAATACTTGACTTCGGGCTGTTGCATTTTATGACATCGAGTGGTTGGCTATTCTCCTCCAAGGAATGGAACTGCATCGTGTGAGTGTCGCTGTATTCCTTGGGCATTTATTTTCCAGAAAAGCCTCTAGCAGGAACGACGATGAGTTCTGCACAATTTCCATCCGGATGGGATATTTGTAAGTGCGCATAAATGGGGCCAAACAATTTCAGTAACACCAGCGGCATAGGCACGTGAGAGCGAGGACTTGGTGACGTTTCTAACGAAGTTTCTCTAGATAACCTTAACACCAAAGGGGTGAAAAGAGTTTCCTCGCAGCTCTACTTCAAGGAATTCCAAGCAATTACTCTTCGGAACTATTGCCTGTCGAGAACGCACTCAAGGCATCCCAAGGAAAGTTCCCAATCAGACGCAATTTAAATTACAAAGCCTTCGACCAGACAAATCGAATCAATTCGATTGGGTTCTCGTTCACAACCAGGACTCTGCCCTGAGGAGTGTCACCTCCTCGCCATTGCTAACGCAGCAATTTTTCACTCCCCAATAAGCCCAGAAGGACTCATCCTGAGTTTTTCTTCTTCAAAACACCCACTCCTCCTCCTCCCTTTGTTCACATTTTTTTCGGCTCCTTAACCTGATTTGTTTACCGTGAGCTCCAAATGAGGATCTCGATGGTGCTGGTGCGGTACAAGTGTAAGGACTGCGATGGGAAGAGGGTCTACCGAAAGCCGTTGCTAAGAGCTGTTCGCCGGGATCCATGTACTCCGAAGTGGCGGTGACCTACACCAGCTTTATCCGATGTGGAAATTTCATGCATACACGCGTCTGAGTCTTGTAGCATCCCATGGAGCACTAAATTTATCTTTTCAGACCAATGACTTCATCACATTTCGCTAAATTTTTGATGAAGTATGAAGTCGAAATGATCAGGAGGCAGGATACAGCTCTAGGATTACCTCAGCCTACCGAGTTCGGTAAACTCTAGACGGATGAGTGAATTTGGCTGATGAAAGGAGGTTCCTGCAGAGATGGCGGCTGTGCTCGTAAGTCCCCTCGCCCCCAAACACCCGCGGAAGGCACGTTATAAACAATTTTGATTTCGCTTAAATGGGGTGATCCAGAAAATGAATTCCCGTTAATGCAGAACTGAATTAATTATAATGAGATAATGTAGATTATGTCAATATGTCTTTCCTGCTTAATGAGTCAAAGCCACTGAAAGGGTGGGGAGGGAACTGCGGTTCAACTGAAATTCAAAACATCCGATGACGACGTGCACTTAAAGTGATTCTCTTTTTATGACTGTGACTATCATCAATAATGCGTGCCGCAACGATAAATATTTACAAGAAAGCGCACCATCCCGCTCTGACAGTCAGTGATGAGTAGCCTTATGGAAACTTCTCGCTTCTGCTTTGACGAACTGCACTCAACATTTCAAAACGTAATGCCTAAACGGTCAAAGAAGGAAATTTTATCAACAAATATTATGTGGAGAACAAAAGAGAAATTGCTTTGCAGCGAAAAGAAATACAAACGTTTGCGTTTTCAAAAAGGTGGGTGCTTTCAAGATGGAAACTGTACGGAGAATCCACTGGACCACTGATCACAATAAATGGTGCCCAACTTTTCTAATTTAACACCAAAAATTTTCGACAATTCAGACTCCTGAAATGGGTTCTTGATGGACATTGTAGCAACCAGCTCAACTCAACCTTTATCTCTAATATACGAACTTCTTTCGATATGCGGATAATACTGAAGTCCTTAAAATTCTTTGGGTATCCAATGTCTCAGGGATTTGAATTCAAAATGCTACAAACATCTAAACCTGAAATAAGACATGAGAAGGAATTCCACACAACAGTGGATTTAATAAAGAAGAAAATGAAATAAAGAAACAACAAAATTAAACAATTCATGAAATCTGGAGCTGATGGCGATTTATGTGAACCGAATTTATTTTACTTTCAAGCAGTGACATTTTTAGATAAGAGCATAGTCGTAAGGAGGAGCAGAAGCCATGTTGAAGTGGCGAGAAATTTAATGTGTACTGTGCATTTCATATAATTAAAATGTATTTTAATGTAAAGAAAATGGAAGCCGAAGAAAACAGGCAATCGTAAATCGCAAATCCTAATGGGGGTGTAAAAGCATCCTGCCGCAAAAAATCGAAAACTGCAGAACATGTCACAAAAAACTTAAGAAGATTCTAAATAAATCGCACGTGGAAGAAACAAATGCTTTTGCTGGTTTTGAGAAAAGTATTGCATTACAATAATTGGCAAGTTTGACCTCACTAAGTGCCACAAAAGCGATGCAAGAAATTCAAACCATTGTCTCCAGATACACGGCAAGGGAATTATCAGCAGCCATGATAGCCGTACACTAGGAACCCATCTATTTCTTGGCAAATCTGGCAACTCGATCCACTGTTCTAGTTATTAGTGACCAACTTATTGAAGACCTGTCACATACCCACTCGAATTTCTTCATTTCGGTTTTTTCTAGGTCGCCCTTTTACTTGGCGAAGTTAAAAATTTTCTGAAGGTAAATTTTCCAAGGAGCGGAGGGGTGTTTTGTAGCACATATTTGTAATAGAGTTGTAGTTTCAAGAGCAGTCCCTGAACAGTTGAGGACGGGTTATGTTCGATTACCTAAGATATTCAAATTAGAGAAAAGATTGTCTGTAACTCTCCCTGGAATTTAATTTATGTGACAGCCACGGGTGTAGGAATGAGGAAAATACTCTTCATTCAGGACTGCCAAGGTCAGATGGGAGCAATGAAACCAGCACCGTCATTTGTTCATTTGTTACCAACGGAAACGTAATAAAATGTCTACCTTAATGCCTTGTCAACATAATTCAGCTAATTGCGTATAATTGACCTGGTTCCATTCCTAAGGCAATAGTGTTGTGCTGCTGTTTGAATCACCCAGCACAGTGCAATATTTCTCTGGGCTCCATTAATGCCGAAAACAATAAATAAAGGCGCTAACAATGAGCACGGGCGGTGCGTGGATGTGCACCCCCAAGAAGAAGCTCATAAAGCAGGCAACCAACACCATTAAAATTCCCCAGCGAAACAGGAATTTCATTACCTGGAGGAAAGTTCCGCTCTGCAACGAGAGCTGCAAAGTTATATTTACCTTTCAACTTTAAGTAAAGATATTAAGAAGTTTCCACCTATCAAGGAGTTGTGCCCCTTGTTTGGAGAAGGCATCAAACCTCGCCTTGATCTCAATTCCTTCGAAGGCCGTCTTACGCCCATCCAACCGAACTTTCCAAAGAGAATTCCTAATTCTGGATTGGAATTTGTCCGGATTCTGGGTACTGCCTCTGGTCATGGTTGTCGAAGGAGCTTATACAGTCCACGTACTCGCCTCGTAAGCCCCAACCAAGTAACAAGATTTATTGGCAGAAGCGGTCCCGGCGTCCCGTCGCCTCATCATTTCTTATGCACTTATTAAAGTTCTGTAAGTATTTCGTAATGAAATTCAGAGCAGGGGTCGGTACATGGTGCTAGCCCACGGCCCATAACGAAAATACCAAGTAAACTCCCTGCTTTCAAAAATCATTCACGTTGTAAATTGCGATCCTGCTGGGTAAACCCGTCGCAATAATTAAATCCAAATGTCGGTGGCGTGCTCCGGGAAACTTGAGGTGACTATTGCGAGTTTCTTATTTTGGCACCTGAAGAAGATCAACTTCAGCCCCAATTTGGGTACAATTTGGTCCCCAGTTAATGCATGAAAGTTGCTTTCGGTGCACTGGTTTGGTCTCGAGGACTATAAATTTAGACCCTACAAGTCCTTTGGTGTCCTTGGTGGAAATAAAAACGGAAAATTTAGTGTCGGATGTCATGCTTCAGTACATCGCAGTAAAGAGTGTGGCTTTTGACGGAGTACATGAGTTCGAGTTAAAACTAAATTAGGTGTTGCATTTTTCACATGTCCTCTGGGATAGCTTGTATCTCCTTCTGAACCCTATGCCGAATATATGTATGCAGAATGTCACGATAGCTAAGGGTGCATGCATTTCCCAGAATGTCGTGTATAAGGAAGAATCTTTAAATTCATGAAGTATTATATGGGCATGAAATAACTACGGACATGACATACTAAATTTTTACTCTAGGGAATTCGACATTCGATGCAATCGACTAGCCGATAGCTTCTTCTTTAGAATTGACGATTCCAAGCCTAATCGGTGCAAAAGCAACCGCAGCACTTTTATTCTATTGGTAGTTTATGTCAATAGTACCGACATGGGACAAACACGGTCCTCTGCGAAACTGGACTAAAACTATAAAAGTGAAAGAGAGCATATCATTAAAGAAAAGGAGAGCAAACGCAGGTGAAGGAAAGGATCTTGAGGCATCCCCATGTTAATCATCCAGGAATCACATTCTGCTGAAGATAAGGTCGCAAGTCGTTGACAAGCAGAACATCTATCTTCTTAAATCAATAAAGTAAGCTTTAAGATGGATAAATGCCTGCTCCAATAAATGAAGTGGTGCAGAAGCTTCTAGAATCTCGCTCGCAGATGTAAAACCTGTTCTGCTAAAGTAAAAGAAGAAGAGGAAACTCAAAAATTAAAAAGCGTAGAAATTTTCATTTATCGCAAGAGTGCAGTAACTCGTTCAAATGTTAATAAATATTTGAGAAAGGAATGAAGCACCCTGAGACTTTTCCACCTTCCTTTGACAATTCTGGCAGCCAAAACTATTTCTTTTGAGCGGCTTGTGCAATATTCAGTTAGCGGACTGTAGGTACAGTCGTCATACACGCCAATTGCTGCCCAACCCCCTATTAACATGATATGCCCACCTACAGCCTTTTGTTTAGGATTTGGCATAACTTTCATTAAACTATGAATCCGGAAAATCCCTTGGCCTTACCTCGCCGCGAAATTTATCCTAATTTGTGTGCTTTTGGGGAATCGTTTTTGCAGTGGCTGTATATAGCTGTAAGCTTTACTGCATGAGTTCTTCGGTTGGCGTATATTCAACGCCCAGTTAACGAAGCAGGACTCCCTTTTGGAGACAATCCAAAAGTGGTGTACGACTTAATCGTTGAAAACAGTAGAATTTTCCCAACTTCAACTACTTATTTAGGTTCGTCTGTCAAAGCACTAGGTCGTCGACTAGATCCTAGATCTACTGAAAAGCACTCTTACTTCATGCGATTCATTACAAGAATCCGCAATATCTAAATACATTCAGAAATTGAAAAGAAGCCAGAAGTCCATGACAGTATTTGTATCTCAATTATTAGCGCACTCGACAATTTCCATGTATGCAACATTTCAAGGTTAGCAGCTTTGCGGAATCTATCCTGATGTTCTTAATTCAAATGAAACTTCCCGCGTCACTTGAAAAATGGGTCACTCACTCAATTTCCATAGAAGTTGATTCCTGACCAGAAAACTTTCACAAGGTCGATAGATTTTCCCCGTGAACGCTACTGCTTTGGAAAATGCCTGAAGCAGTTTAGTCGAGACAAATTTCAAGTTTTCTCACGATTACAGCAGACGAGGTTGATGCTTTTAAATTTTACAAGTTAGAATTGTCCTTAACTGTTTAGTTGGGTAAAATGACCTACTTAGCCACTTCTTAAAGAAAGAAATAGAGGACTTCAACAGGGTAAAACGGAGAATTTCTATCCAGAGGTAAACTGGTCGATTAAGAACTTTCCCGATTTTATTTCTAAAGACGCAACAACGTAAAGGTAACTGGTTTGCTGACATCTAATCCGTATAGAGGGGCGACTTTTCCCAAAAAATTTTAGGTCTATAAGGGATCAGTTCTTCCTTTTTGGAGTGTCTTGCGAAATGTAAGAGACAACCCATTGACTGGAAAAACCCTTCTGGTCCACCAAAATCGCAAAACAATTTAATTTCCCTCTGTGTTACCGAAATTTCTTCAAAAAATGTCCAATTTTCAAATATTTAAAGTAGTCAGAAGAGGTAAAACAAATCCAATGTGTGGAACTATGAATGTACAGCATGTCGTGTATGGACAGCGTTAAAATTCTATTTAAATCTTCTTCGCCACTTCACTGGTAAATTAATTAACGTTGGATAACAGCAGTGTAGATGATACTAGAAAATGATGACTTTGAAAATTGATGCCGTAATCCCCACTATTTGTGCCAAGACAGCGGTCTTCCCAAGTGATTTTCCCAGGTGTTGCTCACTAAGATTGTCAGAAAGAAGCGCCAGTCAAAAAACGACTGACAAACGACATATCTAAACTGACCCACCCACCTAAACTCGATTCATAAACCGTTGTGGCATGGGTGAGAGCTTAATGAACCTTGTTTCATCCAGACTGGGAAGCCCCTGCAAGTTTGGAAATTTCTCACTCTGGTCATTTTCCACTACGTTCACAATGTAACAAATCCAATGTACAATCCTTGCCTTCATATCTCAACCAATCGAGGTTCTTCTGGCATGAAAGGATAACCTTATAGCAAAAGCGACGGTACCCTAGACGATAGCGGAAACTATTATCCAAATATTTTTGAGCCTGAATTATTTCCAAGCTATCTGCTTTTGATAAGAATTAGATTGGCTTTTGTGAGGTCGTTGTTTTTTTAAGATATCGCTTAAGCTCAGGGGGCAAGCATAGCTTAGGTGGAAGGGAATTTTAAGAAAAGGAGGTTGGGAACCATAACCTGGAAAATGTTGCGAGTAATCCAACAACATTTTCAATGAGAATGTAATCATCCCCCTATCGCTTAGTTGACAAGTTTTAAAAAGCAACACCGAAGAGTATGATGGGAACTATATTTGTCAAAAAGTTGTCATTAAAATATTAAAATACTTTGCTGATCTTTACGGGACTTCTGATATAGTCTGTGTTCTGTATTTCTAGCTATTCTTTTGCGTTTCGGGGCTCAGCTGCTTCTTTGTAAAAGTATTTGAACGTTTCTTGCCTCATAGCTCTTATGTTTGGTTCTGCACTCAGTGCTGCTCTGATGCAGTTAAACCATAGAACGTCGCTTCAAATGTAATACTTTTGAAAAGGTGCAGCTTAAAGTATGCCTTTTCATCCTCATCACAATTTCAGCATCCGTATAGTATTTTTTTAAACTGCTACTAGAACACAGCCATAGACGTGATAATCCCGTACTGTCTAAAAGATCTCATCCCTACAAATTTTCCTAAAATGTCGATTTCCTTCAATACATAAACTCTTAAAAGAACATTTCTGTGCAATTTCCTAGAAGGACGGTCGGCATAAATAAACTACGGCGACGCGCACTGTTATCCCATTGACCAGGATAAAGTTTTGGACGAGTTTTATGAGTAAACTGTAAGAAAATCCTTTCAAGATGAATGGCAACAAAAAGGAAGAAGCCGAAATCGTCCCGAACTCTTAATAGACCTTACGTGACAACTGCCACAGTACCGCCCACACGCTCTTCCTTTGTGAGTTGATTCAATAAAAGGACGTGCTCGAAAGGATACCCCCTCCCCAGCAGAAGATCGATTATGGCTGAGGCCAATCTGCGAGAAATTATTTTCCCGTAAATCATGTAACGTGCTCCAACGTGACATGACTCGCCAGTAATGCGAACCCATTTTCACCATCCCTAATGGCATTTTAAGAAGCTCAATGCGACTCCTTCATTGCAATTTGGGGTCCGGTTATCGGCGCTGTGGTTGTGGCGAAGCTACAACATCCGAAGATAAATGCTGATACGAGAGGGGAGGGGGGGGGTCTTTTTCCGTCCAGGAGAACTGGCGGTGTTCGTCATACTAAACAGGTTCAATGGACGGGGGCGGTGATCTCAGCTCCTTAAGAACCGTTATCATACAGGTGTGTTCCATAAAGTTTTGATTAATGAGCAAAACTGGGTGATTCCCTCAGGCAGGCGGTACATATCCCCGATTTATTGGTGTGTGCGGATACGCAGGGCGTTAAGCAAGATTTCCTAAAGGATGCGTTGATTTACGGACATCCTCCAGCAATCATCGAGTTAAATTGATTTTACAGCCTAATTTGCACGCACAGTTTGCCCCCAATCATCGCTTCCGCAGTAAATCAATAGCAGCCGAGCGCAAGCAAAATTGCGTCACATGAATCCTTTCAGGTGCGCGTTCAGAATATTCAATTACCGGCGATTGTTTAATAATTCCTAGTTAATTCCAGCCAAAACAACATCCGAAAAGACAGTTGAGTGGTTTGTTAGCCTGTCGCTCCCCGGCCAATTGGAAGGGAACGAGACATTTAGTGGTGCTATACGAATATGCCCAAGGGCAGTCGAGTCTGCAGAACTGTCGCAGCTCAATGATACCAGTTGACGGGGTCTAGGCGATGCCCCGGCTGGTGCGGCTGACTGCCGAGCTGGTGCCGAACTCTGCCAATTCCACGTGTCCCACCGGTCACCAAATCCCCGAATTAGAATTATTTTAGGACATTATAAAGCGCTCGCGGAATATTCGGTAATTAATTAGGCTGTTCTGTCAATTGAATTCCACAACCAACAATTAAGCCCATGAATTTGTCGCTCACAGCCGTAAATCAAACGGAGGATTATGCAAATGGAGAGTTGTCGGGGCGGTCTATGAAGTGGAAGTCCCTGTACTGCGGCGAGAATTGCTTTTGCAGGAGCATATACAAAGCAGGACTCGTGGAGAAGAGGGGATCCATAATTCATGGGGTTTACGTTGTAGACGCGCTTTCACTTTTTGTCCTTCGGCAAAACGAAAGAGAAATTTCTGCCAACGCCTAGTTTCCATTCAGGGCAGAGTCGTCGCTCCTGTTTTTTATGCATGCGTCCTGCCATTTGGGTCTGCCTGCTAGTTTTTAGATTAGAAATTCCAATAAAAAATTACTACAAATTCTAAAAATGGGGTGACGGTCCCAAGTGTCTCAGCGCGACTCTTTACGTTTCCTTCATTTCAGGCAGTAATTTCTAACTACCCAAATTTTCCCATAGCTCCTCACTTATGAAGCATTTTTCCAATTTTCTGTGTTTTTGTGTACCGTCATCCAAAAGTTTCCAACGTCTACAAATGTCTCATGACTTGACAAGGAACACTTGCTAATAATCGCCCAATCGGCTTATGTTTCGTGCAAACAATTTCCAGGATAAAAACTCGCTAAAACAGCGATTTACAATGGCGTCAGCATCCGAACTAAGGAATTTGAATTTCGGGGAAGCCCCCAGAGCACAATTTCGCTGTTTTCGAAAGGAACTAATGACGTCGTTAACGGCTGCCATTACAAACACCGGAAGCACACAAACGATGTAAAACTACCTCAGCCGTTACAGGTGCTGCGCTTTCTAATTCTAAGCAGGTACTTAGGCAAATTGTGTCGATATCGTTCCCGCCGCCCCGCACATCGGCCTCTCCTTGCCGTGCTTTCCTTGGACGTATTTTCACAATTGCATACCAACTAGGCGTAAAGCCTTTTATGACCATATCCGCTTCCGTAAGTTTGGGCTCCGCATTCAACCGAACAGACGTTGTCGAACTGGCGTCAGAGACGTGATTGAATTATTCCTGGCTTGTTTAATAGTTCCGCAGCGCCGAGCAGGAGCAATGAAGGCTGGTATGTTGTGCCGCTTGCAATAATACTGGAATTAGCAAATTACTCCGGTCGTTTGTTCAATTTATTAGCGCTAAATGCTCGTCAAAATGAAGACATCACAGCAACCGATCTGAAGATACTTGCGGAACACCTTCTTCGGGCGGCCCCCACATCCTGCTGACAGGCCTAAGAATTTGACAGTTGGCTGGCATTGATTGCAAACACTCTCCTCCCACCGCCGAAGATATCAAAATCCAATTAATTAAGAAAACCTTTGACTAAGGCTCATTAAAATCCAAATGGAAGTGGGGCGAATGATGGCGTTTAGGGGCGTAAACCAGATATGTTAGTCACCGTTTCTCAGCCAGGTGGAACAGCAGTGGCACTGTTGAATAATTCACAGGAATAAAGGACGAGTGCAATTAAAGAAGTCACTGGAGGCTGATGGATTTAATTAAAATTTGTGTCGCAGCAGACATAATGGGGCTCTTGAGACAGCAAGGAGATTTAATTTTGCCGACTTTCTTGAGGCGTCCCAAAAAGTTTTGTGTAGCTTAAAGGACGAGTACGTACTTCATCTTCCACTTCTGCTTAGTGCTCACTTCCCTATTCCCTCAGGATCAGGGATGAATTATTTTTATTCCGAAAAACGTCTTTGTGTGCATATAAGACGAGAAAAGTTCCTCCTCTGAGCGCCCAAAGCCGGGAATCATATGGAGGGCTGCCTGCCAGCATTGGGTTTCCATTGGAGTTGGGAACATGTACTCCACACGAAAACCAGGCAACATCCCTGTACAGTGAGTTCCTGTCAGACGGCCTTATTTTGGGCACAAATCTACTGCTAAACTGGTGATTGATTATAGGATACGTCTCTTGGGTGATGTAATACGTTGTCAGGTGCTTGTGTAAAACACCATGAAATGTTTGGCGTTCTTATCGCAGTCAATGTAGCTAACATGAATTCTGCTTTAAGTTTATTAGGTGGGCACCATGGGAACCTGCCAGTTACGTTTTCGTTTTGCATGAAATTTGAATCTTCTCCTAAAAGGACGTGAGTGAGAGATGCGCACCAGAGCCAAGGCATTGAATTTTCGAACAGATTGAAATGAGTAAAATGCCTCTGTTTCACGATTTACACTCAAAGCCATAAATATTTAAAGTGCGTTCAGCAAAATGGACGAATTGTGTCGGCTTTGACTTGAACCTTGGTTAGGACGTGTTCCTCATTACATCTTAAAGCAAAAACCACATAAATTTTATTAATTAGGAGGATATAAAGGCTATTGTTGCTTTTACCAACTTTCTCCTCCTTTTTTCTTATTACTAACATCCTTTTTTACAACTCTCTACATATTTTTCTCGTTAACTTATGCCTGTTTTTCCAGCTTTTTGGTCATCGCTGCGAAGGTTCTTTTGTATTTCTTATCCTGAGGGTTCTTGCTTAATTAAGCCTGAAGGCCAGCGTGACAATTTTATTCCATTTCCTCAAGGTGTATGTAAACAACAGAAAAATCTCATATAGTATTTCTCCAGTTGCGATTCCTGTTTTTTGTGTTCATAGTTGATTTTCGGTAAAAAGAAACTTTGGTACCATATTCAAAAAATGCCCAACCTCCTTTTCAAGTAATTTCTTGAGGATTTTGATTATGCTTTCTTCGAAAATCATCAAAGAGAGAGACTGAAGTCTGAAATGGATGAGTGAAGCCAGTGATGATGATGATGAAGAGAAGGGAAAAATTAGATTAGAGTTTGCCATCGAAATTGACGATTTTCATCCTAAAATAATTGAAATATTACTATCAATAATTCTATCTAGCTTAACTTATTTACATCGATTTGAAAATCGCTTAAAATTTTATCAATCCCAAAAAGTTCTTTCAATTCGGTTGAGTTTTGACCCATTTCAATTTTTCCTTTCCTTTCCAAAGTGTTCGAAGGGGTACTACACTTTCACTCCAGTAATTCCTTTTCTTGGATTTTCAGTGCGGATCCAGGGCTAAGCACTGTTGTACTACCTCGCATCTTCGCATCCTGCTGGAAGCAATACTTCTCAAAATCAGGATGAACTTCTCCCTTACGCGAATTTTGCATTACTTTCGACTCGTCTCTCAATTTGTAAATAACTTGTGCAAATTGCACGGACCCGGAAGTTCATATTAACCTGTACCGGAAACACTGGTCCTCATATCCATGTATGCTGATGAAAATGTCACCAAAACTCTGCGCAAAGCCACAATAAAGCTCCATCAGAGAAAATTGTTTTCAGAACCTAGCCCCACACTCCACATTTACACTTTGTAAGCGAAGGGATCTTGGCAGGACAGCAGGATTTCGGTGAACAAGTTTTGCCCGAAACTGCACCGATGACGGATAACATTAGCATACGCAAACCAACCAATTTCAGGAGTCCTTGAGTGAATTCGCGCTGGAAGCTTTGAAGAACTTCAATTCAAATTTCTTGGGGTAGCCACGTCGTGTTGTGAATGAAGTTGGAGAAGGTGGAGAACGACGTTTAGTTTGTGTAACACTTCAAATGCAAATATTGTGGCAATAGATGCCCTTCAGCTGGGGTCTTTCGCTATTGCTTGAGCAGACTGAGTACAATGCACTGTCCCTGGATGTAACCAAAATAAGGATCCGAGAAAATTCTTAATTTTGCTGATTCTCGCCTCCTTTCTGTAATTTTTAACTAAGCCAAAGGATGCATTTGGCGTCGGTAATACAGGCTAGATTACAGCGCGACTCACTATGGCTTAAGTTGGGCGTTACATGCTACCTCCAGCCTTTGAAGTTCGTTCTTAAGTTCATAAAACACAAAGAAGACAGTCTAAAAAGGTTAAATCAGTTAAAAAGCAAGTGTGCATAACTGATATGCGTTGCATGCCTATAAATTTCGCTTGGACTGTGTGCGAAAATAGACTTAATTACTGACTGAATTAAGTTATAGTGAAAGAGTGTCATTAAAAAAGGTAAAAACCGCTCCGTTCTTAATACCAATTTCTTTCATGTGCTGACTTGGGCTAAACAATCTGGAATTTGAATTGTCCGGAAATTGCACTATCGGCACGAAATGCGAAATCTAATTTAGTCGGTTTTCGCAGTTTCTTAGCTCAGAAAGCAGAGCTCCCTTTCACGATGTAGTCGAAAAATCAAAGCGTCGCCGTCGCCTGCTATTGTTTTGCTCCGGTACACAATTACCTTGACCATCTTTCTTGGCAGTGTTCCGGATTACCCCAAAACTAAGCCTTGCATAGTATGTCGCTTTTGAGACAATTATCGCTTCAAGGATTTCCAGCCAAGCCCAGGACTTTTACAAGGACACATAGCGCATCCTCAATCAAACTTCTTTTTCTCCAGAAATCAGGACTAATCTCACTCCCAGGCTTTATCAAAGCCCAATTGTTGCACGTAAAAGCGAACGCGAATGACGGTCGATGAATGCGGGTGTTAAATGTCGGCCGTCTCACCGTATAATTTCCCAATAAAGATGATAATAGCCCCCAGCTGTTTCCATGGCGTTACCCAGGTTTTTATTTATTCCCTAAGCTTGCTGTAACAGATTCATACATAAACAGTTTCGTATTACAAAGCCATTAACGTCTTGTTCCGAATGTATCAGGGAAGCGGGCGGCAGAAGCGGCGTTGGCATAGAAGAAGATTTATGTTCGAATGAATTCCTTCCTTATGTTGAGTGTCTATCAGCTGGTAGCAGCGGATATGTTATTCATACGAGAGCCCAGCAACCATCGCAAGATAGTAAATGTACCCCTTGGGGACTATTTATTAAAGCGCACTGAGCGCTAGTTATCTTCTTCTCGTTATCTAAAGTTTTCCTACGCTAACTGGCAGGAAATTTATAAATTTTCATAGTCCTGGATTGGAGTCCCTGGAAATGCCAACGAGAAAAACTTGCTTACAGGTCGGGCTTGCAGGTCGGACGCTTCCTTACGATAAACGCACTCCCAAGTATTAATATCTGGTATACCTTGTTATGATGAACTTCACTTCACGGCCTACAGGTTTTACGATAATTAAATTTGCATACTTGAAAATATGAGTAATTCATTATTGTATCATTTAAATGCGTGTACATTGTCTGGGAAGTGCATAACAAAAGACGGCCCTGGCTGTCATCGGAACTGGAAATCTCACAGCGGTTCGCGCTACAATTTCAAAGAATAATTGAATTAGTAACATTAGCAAGTAAATAAAAATAAATGGTACGTTTGAAAAACATTTCTAAACAACAAAGTGTTCTTCGGGAGTACTTCGTTTTCTTCTTTCTCCTCTTCACTGACTATTTGCATGAAATAATTTTAGTAGGATTGGAGTAACGATCCACTTCTTAAGCGGATTAAGCCCTCTGCTTTACATGGCGCCTGCTAAAGCTGGTTCTAATATTAATCGCCGATATAAACGTAATAACAGCATCGGTCTATATAAACAACTGAAGTTGAATGCACACTATGAATGCGCACAGGAGAAAATGTTATACCTCTTAGGTGCTGGCATATGGAAGTCATAGAATTCCAAATATTTACTTCAGTTGCAGCAATGAACAAAGTGAAGGGATACTCAGGCGAACTAATGTCAACCAAGGACAAAAATCTGCCGCCAACCCGATGGTTACTAGGCAGGATTCCAAAAACTTATGCTAGCTATCGTACGTAAAAGTACGTTGTCAAAGCACTTCGATGTTGAAAAGATCAATATCTAAAATATGAACACTCTCAATATAGGAAACACACCTCTCAGGAACAGCACGAGATTAATTTATTATTAATAGACAGCAATAAGACTATTTTTACCTCTGCAGAACTCATCAACGAAAATAAGTTCACAAAGAGATCAATTACATAACTGGATACAGTTTGCTTCTTCAAACGCAAATATGAACAAATATATCAGGTTGACATAGCAAAAAGGCAAAAAGGCTATGACAATTCACAATATATTGAAGGAAAAACGAACTATGCTGAGAGAACATTGCAGTAGGCGAAAACACCAAGCTATTAAGGAATTAGTTAGGAGTGTGCATGTGTATCGTATCACATACCCCTCATCCGGGTCATATATAGAACATGTGGATGAAACAAAAATAAGCCACAACGCCTTGCGGGTAGAGCTGAACACTCTATTAAAATATTAAATATAACAAATGAATTGATAATACTGGCTTTCAAATGGCAAAAGTTTGCGAAA